>JAWDEX010215674.1:0-10281 GCA_035221805.1 Trichilia hirta
CTATCTATCTATCTATCTATCTATCTATATATCTATATATATATATATATATTTTTTTTTTTTAATATCAATTCCAAAATATGAGTTATGCAGAGGCTGTAAGGCAAGCTTGCCACACTTGGAATTGTGAAGGATATTGCAAAGGTGAACTTTAATTTAAGAGTAGCACGATCAGATATGATATAATTGATTGTAAGTTTATATAGTATTCTCAAAAGCATAAGAGTGTTACATATAGATTTTTGGTACATAAAGATAATTTATTTATATTATTGCAAATTATCCAAATTTGCATATTTATTATTTTACTGGAGATAAAACACATAAAAAGAATAATTAAAAATATTATAAATGGATTGGTTTTATACACTGCTGAATAACAAGTTTATTTATATTAATAGGATTTTGCTTACAAGTATTCTTAGGATACTTATTAAATTTTTAAATTTATTATTTATAGTAATTTGTGGTATTTAATGTAATGAATGTTAATGAGCGTTTTTTTATGAATTTCAATGCATTAAAAGTTATAAGAAAAGTCATAAGTTATCAAATATAAAAATTCATATTAATAATATTCTGGGTTTTATTTAAAAAATAATTTTTATAAATAAAAAATAAAATCTAAATTATAATTAAATGATAAACTAAAAATAATAATTAAACAAAAGACCAAATAAAAATTCTAACAAACAAGTAAGTTAAATAAATAATTTCTTTTTTATCCCTACTTTCTATCCCATATTGTAATACCTTTCCCTTTTGTTTTCTGCCAGTTCTTCTAGTTCTTGATCAGCCAGCAATTCCCTCATTTTGTTTCTCCATTCATCAAAGTCATTATCCCAATTGAAATTTTCCAAATCAAGCTTATGTACGCACCATCTTTAAGCCACCAAAGCTCTAACACCAATTTGTTGTGAAACAAACACTTAAATTTCTTCTTCAGTTTAATGAATTTTGATATAATATTTAAGATTAATTAACAGAAAATCTAGACGCAACAAGCAAAAGTTGACTTGATAGTGAAACACAAACAAAAACACATTCTCACCACGATCTAAAAACAAACAAACACAAATAAAAATGGTATAGCATAGTTCAGCTAAGATGGCTTACATTGATCCAAGTCCGAAGTCAGGGGGATTGATTTATAACACCTTAGTTTGGATGGGCATAAATTGTGCTCAAGCTATCTAATTTGGGAAAATTACCATTAGATTCTATGTGTTTAGCCCAAGTGCTCCCAAAGGTTAATGGACTCCATAATGTTGAATTTTTAATAGGATGGGTGGTGATATATATTTTTTAAATTATTTGTGTTATTTCCAAAAATTATCATTTTGACTGAGGTGGATGGAATTCAAATCCTATAGATACCAATAATTTTGATTAAAATAATTATATTTATAAATAATTTTTATTCTTATAAAATGAGTAAAGAGAATGGATAGAGTTCCGAACAATGGATGTAAAAAAAATTACTTATTTAAACTACTATAAATCACTCAAACAATTTCTAGGAGCATAAAATATTTTAATTAAATTCTATTTGAAAAATAAAGTTATAGATGTCCATGACCAAATACCCATTATATGTTAGACTATATACCTAGATATATAATGGGATATTGACTTCAACATATTTATCTATTTTTGTAGATTTTTTTCTTTCTCTCATTAACTAATTTTAAAATCCTAATTATAGTATAATTCACTTTTAGTTGTAGACCAATTGATGTCAAACCAATTTTATTCAATTTTGGTTGTGCAAAAAAGAAATTTGGATGATGTGTAATCAAATAATTACAGAAAAAAAAAAAGAAAAAAAAAATCAATGACAAAGATAAAATTGGACAATTGAGTCCTCTCAAATGTACAATCAATTTGACATTTACCTTTTAATCTTCAATTTAAGCTTAATAAGTTATGATGAGAAATTTATGTCGGTATTTCATAATAGTAATGGACCATCTAATCAACCTCTCGTTTCTTATTGCAATGATTTTGTAAAATTTGATGATTGAACTTGAAATCAATTGGCTTAAACACAATAATACTATGCATAGTTATAATTCTCCTACGTTGAATTAAGTATTTTTTTATAACCATTTTACTTAATAATTTAATTAAATAAATTTACTTAACAAGTTTCTAAATATTTTCACATTGGACGCAACCCAAATTTCTATATCCATATTCAAACTATTCCACCGCCATGTTTTATTATTTTTGTTTTTATTTTTTAATTTTGGAGCAATATACAAAGAATTGGTCCTATTTAGTAAAACCTTAATAAAATTTTAATTGTAAAATATTAGTATATAAATTTTTTTTTTTATGTCCACCCTAACTCCATCCCTACTCCATAAACAATGAATTCAAACCTCATATCTACTACAAATTAGTAATATCAAATCTTTTTTATACCTTTTATTTTTCAATATATTATAATAAATATTTATTTATTATTAAACATATGCGAATATCTGTAAATTTTTAATGGATATTTTACTTTCAATAATATAAATTATATTTTCGCTTAAAATAAAAAATAAAAAATAAATATGATGTCAATATATCAGACTAGAAAAGAGTTTAGAGAGTGAAAGAATTGAAAAGATTTTTTAATCAAGAAAGTTAAGTTATTGAAAAGAAAAGTTAAATTTTTTTTTTTTGGTTTAAAATTGATTCCTGTAATATAAATATTACAATGCAGTGAGAATATACAAATAAATGTTTTTTCTCCAATATTTGTAGATATCGGTAGCAAATATCCATAGAAATCTCATCATATCTAAATTTTTACTAAATACATCATGGATTTTTTTTTTTTTTCCAATATCAAAATCGTCTCAAAATTATTTAAAAGTTTGCCAAATTCTTTGTATTATGGTTGGATATCTACATATAATCGTATTTATGGATCAAATTATTAATCCTGAATATGAGAAGTTGATCTTTTGGTCTCTTACATCTACGGTAAAAGTTCAAACTAATAAGACTATTATTTTCTCCAAAATAATCTTTTGAACTAATCATATTTAGAAAATCCCTCCGTTGTTTCAATGACACAAAGCCAAGAGTCAAGATCAACAAATTGATTAAGGCATAGTTTCAAATTTATTTATATTTATTTATAATTGACGGGTTGATTTTAATTTAAATTAATTTATGATATTTTTGGGTCTGAGTCAGTCGAGTTGCTTCCAAACTTTTTGGTAAGTTCGTAGATAATAATAATAATTGAAGACCTTTTTTAAATAATATTTTTTAATATAATTTAATAAAATTATGCAAAATAGTCTCCCTAACATTGTTTTAAATTACTAAAAATTTAGGACAAATTTATAGATATAATATATATACATCTAAAAATATTAATTATATTAAATAAAAAACAATTATTATTATCTAATAAATAAAATAAGACTCTTCATCGAAATATAAAACTCAAATTCAGTCCATACTAAACCTGGATACTAAATCGGTCCAGTTTAATTTTGCAAAACTGGACTGAGCCATGGATTTTGTCATCCCTAATAAGGGTGACGGTTAAACTTTTAATTATCTACATCCAAATGGTGTTTCTAGTTATAGAATTTAGAGTTAGTATTAGGGAGCTCATAATATAAAAATAAATAATTTAAAGAAACTAAATGATAAAATACCTGTTAAAAAGCGAATTAATAATTTATTTAATCTGTTATAAAAATGTTAATAAATTAGTAAGTTAACATTTTATATACTATTAACGTTGTATTTAAATAAATTAATCATAATATTATATTTAATTTTTAATATAATATTATTTTGACATATTTTAATTATTAATTAATATAATTGTGTTCTTATCTTTATTGTCGTATTCGCTAATTCTAATTTAATGAATAAATGGTAAATGTTTAATTGTAAATTTGTAACTTCTTTAATGTGTTATTATTTTAAAATTTTAATAAACTAATTCATTGACATTATTATTGATGTTGTATATATTTAATTAATTTATTATTTATAATATTATATTTAATTTCTAAATATAATATTCATCTTTTGTATCCTATTATAAATTTTTAATTTATATAATTGCGTTAATATGTGTATTGGAACATTTTATTATTCTAAGTAAATAAAATATATGAAAAATGCCAAACTATAAATTATTAATTCATTAAAAGATAATATTAGTGATACAAATATTTTTGTATAAATTGACGTGACAAGATAATATAGATTTTTTATTAATATTAATTATATAATTTTTTATATTTTTATTAATTCATACTATTATACTATATCAATTTATATGTAATAATTTATGCAAAAAATTTATATCTCTTGAACGATTTAGTTATTGAATCTATTATTATTTTAAATTTTAATAAATAAATTTATTAATGATTAATGTTAATAAAATCTTTTAAGTTATTTTAAACATAAATTTTAATAAATTAATTTATGAATAATTATTAGTAACAAAATATTCTAATTTAGTTTTTACTATATTGATAAGTTTTAATATAATACAATTTGAGCAAATATTATATGCAAATAAATATAATTTATTTATATTTATATCTTTTATTTTACTGTTATGAGCCAGCTGACTAGCCCATAATACTTTAAAGAAGCCCAAAAATATTATGGGCCAATAGTGGCGTCCAACAGTTTGGAATTGATAATTTTGAGTTAGTACGATGCCAGTCGAGGAATTGGTTAGTCCAGCAACTACGGCGGGGCGATTCAGGCTGATTTCGCGATTTGTAGTTAATTAAACCAGGGCGAAACCAGTGATGGAATTGTTGGTAGGCTAGGTCAACTAATTTCGATTTGTTAAATGGGCGGATGTCGGGCTAGTCTAATTTTTATTTTGGTCCTATTTTATAATTAATTAAATAATTATTCTAATATTTAAATTAATAATAAAATTAAATTACTAACTTCTAATTTTAAAATTTAGTAATTAACAACTAAAATTTTATAATTAATTAAATATTAATTCTAATTTTTAAATTAAAAATTAATCAATTAAATTCAATTAAATAATATATACTAATATAATTACTAATCTCAAACTGTCAATAATTAAATACTTTGAAGTGATTGCATTTATTTTCATTAAATTAAAGATTTATAACTAATAATTAATTAATAAAAAGAATTATATTGAGAGAGATTGAGGAATTGAGAAAGTGAAGAAATTGAGAAATGAGAAAAAAATTAGAAATAAAATTTGTTAAGAAATAATAGTATTTATAGAGAAGGGGGGAAATTTTGATCATTGTAAAAGTTGCAACATTGCAAACTAACAGCTAAATTGGTTGTTGCTCATTTGCATAGGCAACTCTCTAGCAACAAATAGTAATATTTTGTAAATTAAAACACGAAGTGCCAGATTGAGCTTGATCAGACTGTCGATTTAACTCGGCAATTTATGTTTTTAACGAGTTTGATCAGTTTTAGGTTAATTATGGACTCAATCTTTGGTTTTAAATATTCAAACTATTTGGACTTGAAGTCAACCTAAATCAATGAGCAGTGAAAGCGAATTTGCATGTCTAAACATATAAAAATTATATATAATATAATAATACAAAATTTAAAATTTTTAAAATAATTAAACAATTTAATCAACAAGCATATAAAACATACCTTATAATACTTTGATTAGAATCAAACAAGTCGTCTCCAACTTATATCCAAATGTATCTATACACCGAATTATTTATAATAGTTTCGTTTTAATAAATGAAGATTTAGAACACTCTAATAATTTCACCAAGTTATTTATCAATTTTTTAAACTTGAAAAATCAAATTATAATACTAGAAATAAGAGAAAATTATGAAAATAATTTTTTATTTCTATTCTTCCCTTTCTCTCTTTCTTTCTCTTTGTTTCCTTTATGAAAAAGTGTTATGAAAAGAAATCTCTAATGAAAGCTTAAAGTATCATTTTTATAAATATTCATTTTGGGTTCTCTTGTAAACTAACATATTTGGCTTCTTAAAAAAGATTAATAAAGAAATAATTTTTTAAAATCTTTTAAGAAAAGCCAATACTTTTTTCCAATCCATTTCAAGATGTATCTTAAAAGACACTATTTGTCTTTTTACCTTTTCAATTTCAATAAATTAATAAGAAAAAGAGAATAAACCATGACATTTATTAAACAACTTTTTATGAATTTCATAAAATAATTAATATCCATTAATTCATACTAATAGATAATAATTAAATATTAATTAAACAAATTAATTAATAAAAAAGAGAGAAAATTATTTATATTTAAATATTATAACAAATTATAATATTAAATACAAATATTAAAGTTTGACTAAATTAAATTTTAAATAATAATAATAATATATTCAAGAAATATATTTTATTTTTTTAATTCTTTAATCAAATTAAAGAATTAATCTTAATATAAATAATGAATGGATAAGTATCAAGAAAATATTGACACTTGATAATATCATATAATGCCACTTATCATTCAAGGGTTAATTTTAATTAAATAATAATTATTTAATTAACAATAAATAAACTTCTTTATTTATTAAATTTTTAATATCTTATTATATTTTTTAAGTCTCCATATATCAATAAATCATTTTTATGATTATTAAAAATTATCAGAATATTTCTCGAACCTACTAATGCTTGTGCGTAATTGACGAGAAATCTATTTTTTACCTTAAAAAATTAAAAATACTATTTAATTAAAACATCGGATCATATTTATTTTTATCACTAAAAAAATATTATAACCATTATCAATAACTATCAATTAATGTGTGTAACCTTATGAGTTTATTGTGAATTGGACATAGTATACGAATATTTCGTATCACTTTAATATAACATATTATATTCGAAATTCTCAATAATTATGAGTAACCTCTAGTAAGATGTCATAACTCCTAAATACAAAGAATGATGATTCTGAATGAATTCATATAATCGTATGTTTATATAGTAAATTCTTTTTACTGTCAACTTCTGATTTAGTGCGAACCATGAATTCATCAAACTTCTGACTTAATCATAAGATTAAAAATATGTATCATATATAAAATTTACTTATTCGTAAAACACATTTTGAAATATACATACTTTATTTAGAGATTTAATTTTCGTGTATGATATTCCTCCCTAGGATCTCAAGTTTAATTATCTAAGTTAATAGATTTTATCTTGATCATTACTTATCCTCATACAATAAGAATATATAGCCATCAAGTTTCTTTTATTAGCCGTGACTAGCTTAATGCTATATACACAAATAAATGATGTACCTCAATGTAGAGGGTAGTCATGATACCTTAAGTCAAAAAATTAATGATACACTAATACGATTATGCGATGCATCATTGACTGTGAATATTTACTCATATAATTTATTACGTTTGGTCACGTTCAATAATACATTCACCAACATAATACTCATATTTATGATCTTATGACATGAGATTCGATACTCAACTATTAATATCAAGTATTAATTCTTGACAGTAACAAAATATGCTAGTCATATAATGTTATTGTCCTTCATGACATTACTTTAGTTGAAAATATATTTGAATGTATTTAAATCAAAGACTCTGTCTCATATCTATAACCCATTGCAGATCGAGTCTTTACACATAATACATCACAGGAACACATCTCGTATCACGAAAATAATAATAACAACTGAATAAGATGTAAGATAAAATAAATATCATTTAGTTAATTATAAATAATTTTATAACTAATTATAAAATATAGATAAAATAAAGAAAAACTTTTAAACTATATAACACGATTAATTTTAGGGTATAATTTTAATAAATAGTATCCCAAACTGATTTGGGCTAGTTTTTCAAAGACCAAGTTGGTTTGATTTTCGAACTAACCAGCCGTTAAACACCTCTGCTTTTGAGCTAACAAAAATGTGGTTGACATGACATAGCTTGTTTGAAAGGAACTCAAACAAGTTATGTTAACTCTAAAAATATTATGTATTTATAATTAGTTAATGTTTAAATGTATGTATTTTTGATGGTCCAAGCATTTCAAATTTTTTATATCAATTCTTGTGTATAAAAATTTTATGTAAATTCTTGTGGTATGATATTATTGATTAATAATAATATAAAATTAATGTAATTAATGAAAATAACTAATATAAATCATGTTATAACTAATATTTTTAAGCCATATCAATTTATACAGGATGGTTTGTACAAATTTTTTGAAAAGATTATAAAATGTAAAGATTATTTTGTATTTGATATCATGTTTATGATAATAAAACACTTTTACTTTACAATCACAAAAACTTATTAGCAATAATTGTTAATTTTATGAAAATTTCATCCCCAACTGAAAGTTTATTCCATCAATTTTTCATATTGTCATTTGCGTTCCATAAATGATAGGAGAAGTGGATTGAAAATTAGTATTGCCCCATGGCACGAGGAAAAGAATGGGTTGAGTCAGAAAGGGTTGAGACTAGAGAGGGTCAACAGGTCGGGGGTGGAGCTGACTTGACTCGTTTACTGTTTAAAGCCAGCGTAACATTTAATTTTGGGAATGGTCTCTTATAGGCCAGCCCAAGCACAGTAAAAATGGATTGGCCCAACCTATCAATTTATAATTATTTGTTTAAATTTAAATTTAAAATTTATTTTATTTTATTTTACAACATTTATTCAACAATACAAAATGTAAATAGTAAAATAATATCATGTCAGCTGCTGACTTTTTATCAATAAAGGCATTGTATCGACCTTTGCCAGTCATTAATGTAGCTGTGCATAATTACCGCCACCATATTACTGTATTTTCAATTTGTTTCGACCATCATTTGTAAAAAGTAATATCGTCATGGTGTAAATCACAAAAATTAAAGTTCGTTGGCATTAATGGAGAAAAAATTTATTGCCATTTGCTGGCAGGCGACAATGATAGAATTTGTGTATTATTTTTTTATTGTTTTTCCATATTTTAATTATATAAAACTTTATTTCATTTAATTAGTAATACATTGAGAATATTATATTATAAATAAGTATATTAGAAATCTTTAATTATATTCAAAATTCTATGTGATGAAATAAATGAGTTATCAACGGGGCTTGTATCTTTTTGAATGCCACTTAAGATGAATACAAACCAAAAACACTGGCCCAACAAAAGTGCATGTAACATTGGCCCTTTGAAGACCTTTGCATTAATGGGCAAAATCTTTTGCGTAAAAACTAAGAATTTGTCTGAAACTATTATGCTTTAAAAATAAATCTAAAAGGGTATTTGGTAATACCAAATTTTAGTAGGGTTACACATTTTTACATTGATATTTAATATTTAATTTAAAATTTTTATTTAACAGAAATTATAACTTAAAATTTGGTACAACAATATAAAAACAGCCCTCAGTTAATTGGTAGTTATTTCAATAACATTAAAAGAAAATAACATTTATTTATTATAAATATTTAGTTGCTTTGTGTTTATATTTTGTAGAGAGTAAAATAACATCTTATAAAATTTTAACAATTTTTTCTTGTAAATTTAGAGCTCATTTCATAATATTTTTAAAAAATAACTTATTTCATAATCTATTATTTTTTGGCAGCAACTTTTGAAAGTAGGGGAGAGATTCCTTTTAAAAAGTGGCTTATTAAATAATTTAGGAATGAATTAATATAATTTTAAAAAATTTTATTATAGCTTATTAGTTTAATAAAAAGACAATTATATACTATATTTTCATGAGTCCTATTTACATTATACTTTTATCATTATATCACGAAGTTTATAGAGATTAATGTTGATTTAATTTTAATAAAATTTATTTTTTTTATAATTTCTTGTACTTGAGGCATAATTATTTATTTAAATTACGATATTATTTTTTATGTTTATTATTTTTTATATAGCAAACTCTAATAGCCGACTAAAATTATAGTAATAGTGATATTTTTTAATAAATACCTCTAGGAGAAAAGATATAAAAAGAGAAAGAGAGAAGACAAAATAAAATTCCTAAAAGGAAATTACAAGAACCGAAAATTTAGAATCCCCCAAGCTCTCGACGAATGAAATTGGGCGGTGACGATAACCAAGGATAAGCTGATTCTAAAAGATATTGACTAGCAAGTAGTTTTGTAATCTCATTACTCTCTCGAAAAATATTAGAAATACGAACCTTTATAACCCTGGGAAGATGCAAACAAGTGAACTAACGAGTATAAATCTGCCACGGTGGATTGAAACTAGAAGAATGCAAGGAAA
>JAWDEX010215694.1:0-10279 GCA_035221805.1 Trichilia hirta
AAATGATAGATCCTGTCTATTTCATTTTGTTTAATTGATTTGGAGAGTTTTAAAACTCTAGCAGTAGTTAGTAATTATGCTTCCTCCAAATAAAATGATATGCTTAAATAATGTTTTGAGTTAGCTCATAAGATTTTAATTTGTGCGGACGCTGAAACGCACTGGATACATGTCGCCTGAATATGCAATGGAGGGGCGATTGTCGGAGAAGTGTGATGTCTTCAGTTTTGGAGTGTGTTGATAGAGATTGTCAGTAGAAAAAGGAACACCGGATTTTATCATAATGGGGACTGTTTAAGTCTTCTCGGCTATGTAAGTGCATACTCATTCTCCATTGTTCTCAGACTATAACGGATACAGTTTATAACTTAATTTTTTCAATTTTTCAATTGTGGAAAATATGGAATGAAAATAACATCACTGTGTTAATAGATTATGTAGTACTTGATCTATGCTTTTACTCAGAGGTCTCAATACGCATACGGATTGAACTGTCATAGGTCCAAGAACTTGCAAATGATCGGCCAAACATGTTACACGTTATTTCCGTACTGAACAGTGAAATTATATAGCTTCTCATCCCAAAGCAACCTTCGTTTGCAGAAGGGCAGAATATCATGGATACAAAATCCTCTAAACAGAATCAAAAGAGATTTTCAGTCAACGTCACCGATACGGCCATTGAAGGCCAATATCAAGCAGGCTCCCCAGGTCAACACAAGTGCATTCTTTTTCATGTTACATGTGTATGTCACATGGTGATGGTATCTATTCTGAGAGGTTTACAAACTTCAGGTCAAAAATTTTGTTGTAAACCACAAATAGAGTCATTGGAGACTTGGAGTCATAACTAACGATCTTCTTGTCACTAACAGGATTTGGCTGACTTTCATATCAAGTGCTCGTGAAACTTTTGAGGCAGGGAGTGCGAGGAATGAAATTAAGAAACGGCTTCAAAAGTCATGCGTGCAAAATTAGCAAACAACACTGCAGTCCTCAATCAGTACACATTATTGCCATTAATTTAAGGAAAAAGGAAGCATTCGCCATCCCCGTGATTAATGATGGGTTTCCCTTTCCGTCGTTGAACTGTCAATATCATCTTGTTCAAATGCTTGATGTTGAAGTTAGAATAATGGGCGATTTCCCATATCCGTCCTTATAACCTCATGATTCGCTTTCTTTATCCAATGTGAAACCCTGACATTACATCTGTAGAATGGTTCAAATTTAAGGAATTTGCGGTTTGAAATTTGGGCACAAGAGAAAGCATTTCAGTGAGAAAATTCTCATTCTCGACAGTAAACAGTTCTTATGTTGCTGACCTGTGAAACCTGCCAACATTGGCATTCAAACACGATGCAAGGAGAACACAAAAGTATTCACAGTAACAGTATGTTACTTCAAGCACATGCTTAAGAGGACCATGAGCATGATAATCCATTGATCCCAATCATCATAATAATGGACTAATGATAATTATTAATTATGCTTAGGCATTGATTTACAATTATTATTGAATAATATAATGGCATGGATTAGAATGCATTAAAATAATAAAATGAGAGACGAGTTGTTTTCTGGAAACTTATTTCAACGGTCCGTGCCAAATCTAACTGTCAAAATCCAAAGGGGGTGACTCGAGAAACTATTTTCTAGATTGTCAGTTGTCTTTGCGTTCAACTTGATTAATAATGGGTAAAATTCTTTCACGTTTGTATTACTTGAGTTCTTAAAATATCTGTTTACCATAGACAAGTCACTTTCCTTTCAGCTTCCAGATTGTGATGATTTAATTGGTCAGTTCGAAGTTTCTTTCCCTTCAGCTTCCTCATTTGTATGGTCCAACCAAACCATGACTTGGTGTTATCCGTCGGCCACGTTATGCGAGCTGAGGCAGCGCCAGCCAGATATCTACTTGCTTCAATTGTTTATGTCTCACAATTTTTAGACAATAATTAACAATCTGAATCATAATTACCATTGACCTTCATAATCAATTTTTTTTCTCTCTCTTTTATGAACGGAGTTTTGATGTTTAAATTGTACCAAACAATCTCTCACTCAAAATTAATTATCATTTAATTTTTTAAAAATACGTATTTATTAGAATGTTTACATTTTGTATTTTATTCTATCTAATTCGTCGATTATTTTGCAATCCCATTGAATTGACAAAATTAGGTGGCAAGAATTTTTCATGTGCAATATTACATTCATTTTAATCTATATTTTTTGCTTCACATGGATCAAACTATGAATGTGAATCGATAACACAATAAATTGGAAGCACCGACACTAATTTACAATCACATAAAATTAAAAAAAAAAAAAATTTGTTTTAAAGTTAAATAACTTGATTGAAAAAATAAATAAATAAAAATAAATAAATAAATAAATAAATAAATAAAAACCAAGAAAAAACATCTTTTTACTGTTTTCCGTGTGGGATCCATGTGGTCAATGACTTAATAATTTTCATTGAGCTAATCCCATTATTTTAGAAAAGAAATAGGGAAGAATAATGTTATACCTTTCCAAAGATATCGCCCGTAAAGTTAGTCGATGGAGGGCAATTGTTTTCAATTTTCTTGACCATTGTACCTAACCAAAAATATCATATTTTTCCTTTTGTAAGTTAAAACCCGAATCACAAAATTCTTGGGCAACATGCTTTTCGCTTGCAGCATTGAACACTCATTAATGTTTCTAAATCTAACTTTTGTTTCTTGTAAATTTTAGACGTGTTGGATATTCTTAAGTAAAGAATTAAATTTATTATATTTTAAAAATCATTTAGTCAAGTCATTGGAATAAAGAGTTAGCAGAACATAATTGAAATCTATGCTTAATTCTTAAATTTACAGAATTTTGGTTCTTAATCTTCTAGCACTAAATAGGTTAAAATTTTATTATATTGATAGGATAACAAAATAGTATTCCTTATATTCGTCTAGAAGACTTTAACTCAAAAGCATACAATAAATTCCAAATTATTATGTAGCCCATATTTATTTATTTATTTATTTTTTATTATTTATTTATTTATTTATTTTTTTTTTTTTGTTGTTGTTGTTGTTGTTTTGTCTTACCCATCATAGAATAAAACAAAGGCCAATTTCTAGACATATTAAACTCATACTTAATTGGATACATAAAAACTCATATTGTTTAAACAATATTAGATCACTTAAATTGGGCTTAATTATAATAGCCTATAACACATAGTTATTAACACATATTAGCCTATATAATTTAATTAGGATCTAATAATCTCCTATTTAGGTTATATATGTTATCTTCTAACTTCGAAAGGTTAATCAAGCATAGGAAGATGTTAAGCATAAAAATAGCTACCACAAATATAATGATCTTAAGTTTTAATTTTTTACGTTTATCCTTTTTATTATTTTTATTAAGAGAAGAGAAAATATTAAAAATATTTGCCGTCTTAATTTTTTCTATTAATTGAAAATTTCAATTAAGAGAAAGAAAAATATTTAAACTGTTCCATCTTCTTAGATAATTTTTTTAGTCTTAATTTTTCAATTTTACCTTATTCTTGTTGAAATTTTACTATCATCACAAAATATATCTCCAACCAATCTGGTCCATCAATTATACTAACATAGATCAAAGGAGCTTTTATTACATTCAATTATAACTAAATCCATCAATGGTAATGTATAGTAACATAACTTAATAACATGAATCAAATATAGATATGTAGCATGAAAATTACATAAAGCGTGATCTAATCATGCCTATTTTAAATGGTCAACCTTATTAGATCATGATAAATTTAAATTGTAGACCAAAATTTTTTATTACTATAACATTAAACATTTACATGTCTATAATCAAAACCATCCAAAATACAAACTCCCATTGAAATTTTATATCTTTAAGAGATAAAACACAGATATAAGTAATGTGCTCATGAAAGACCTTTGATTGGCAATATCTTAACAAGCAGATCTAGAATTGTAAAGTTTGTCCCAATATGCTTAACAGATACATGATCAATCTAAATCTTTTTTCTAATAATTATAAACTTAAAATCTATATGCTTTGACTTTGTTAAACTCCTCTTATTGTCAAAATACAGTAATGTTATTTTATTATCACATAATATCTTTAGTAGTCTTTCAACTTTATTCGTAGTTTTTAGCCTAGTGACAACAATTTATAATAAAATTCTATTATTGGATGCCTTATAATATACTATGAACTTTACTCTACTTAGCATTCTTTTAAGAAATTGCTCTTCCAGCTAGCAAGTAAATATAGTATGATATAGATTTTCTATTATATTAGTATCCTCAAAATTAGAATTAAAATTTTGTTGATCTCTAACTTATATGTTTCTTTTTATGTGAGTATATACTCTTTTGTTCTCTACAAATACTGTATAACTTATTTGGCTTCTACTTAATTATCCAATCCAAAATCTTTTAAATACTTAGCCTACTTTTCTAATGATTCAATCTTAGATTCCTTAAGCACTTCTTCAATCTAAGATCCTTAAGAACTTCTCCAGCATTCCAATTACTTAAGCAATATTTATCTTTATCTTTATATCTATATCTATATCTCTATAGCTCTCTCTCTCTATATATATATATAATTAAATATACATTAGATTCTTTATTGCTAATGCATAAAATTTTTTTTATATCTCTTTTACCTTAAATTTATTTTAAGGATCTTTAATTGAGACTATACTTGTCTGCTTTAGCAATAAAAGTGTCATTTGACTTATAATCTTTGACTCTTATAATATAACTCTTTGGTGATAATCTCAAATATACTTTGAGAACAATCTCGGTGTATTTTGATGCAAACAAGGACTTATATTAGTAAACTATATGTCATTAATCTCTAAAACTAAAAAGATATTCTTACTCCCACTAAACCTATGGTATATACAATCATCAATCATGTTCATCTAAAAAATAAAGAAGATAATAACTTGATAAAACTTGTAATACTATTATCAAGGTGCAGTCTTTACATCTATAAGATGTAACTCAAAATTAGAAAGTCATAAGTGTCATTATAGTCTTAAAAGAGTCTTTCAATAAAACCAAAAGGAAATTTTCTTTATAATTTATTGGTTCTTTAAAAAAAGGCCCTTTATAACAAAGACAACATTATATCACTCTAAATTCTCTTTTTGATCCCTCTTAGTCTTAAATATCATTTGTAATCAATGGACTTCATACCTTAAGGTAGTAAGAGAGAATTCTAAATGTCATGGTTTTTCATGGACTTTATTTCCTTATTTATGGCATCTATCCACTTTTTAGATTTAGATATGATGGAACTTGATTGGATCATCTTCTATCATTCCAATGTTAACCTTATATTCTTAGAAAAAAATATAATACAATTGCATTTCTGCTTTTCTAGTGGATTTCTCTAATGTTATTAGTTCTTGAGGTTCTAAAGTTTGTTCTTTCGAAATAATCTCTTAAACTAGAACAAGAGGTTCAATGAAATTTTCTTCATTCAGAGTTATTTTTTAAACAATGTCAAGTATAAATGTTTGATCCTGATTATTGTCAATGGCAATTAAACGAATATCAACATATTCTTCTTTAAAGACAATGTCTCTAATCCCCTTTTCCCTCTGCAAACTCAATATCTTCAAAGAACATAATATTTTTGGTCTCAAAAATTAATTTAATAGTGGGATCCTACATCTTTAACCCTTAAATATTTTAAATTATATAACTTACAGTCTTTAATACCTTTTTCTAGAGTGATTGTAGCAAGAAAGAATGACTAATCATACTCCTTTCCCATCTTTAAGTGTTCAATTTCGTCTTTCAATCACATCAATCTTGCTAGGTATCCTTGATATAATTTATTATAGGACAATAATGTAGTCTTTTAGAAATTTAGCAAATGTTTCTAGACCTTATTCACTTAATTTGTTATATTACTGTAATATTTTTTACCACAGTCAGATCTGACACTTTTAATCCTTTTACTGAGTTAATTCTCTATTTTAGTCTTATAATCTTTGAACATGTCTAAAGATTAAGACTTCTTATAAATTAGATATTTGTAGCAATATTGTAAAATTGTCTATAAAAATAATAAATTATTGTTGATTATTCTAGGTTTTATTAGTGAATGACTTATAAGTTTCTGCATATAATAGTTTTAAGACGTTTAAAGACTTGTTGGCACCTAATCTTTTTATATTTGTTAGTTTTCCATTAATATGGTTAACACCAGTGTCAAATTCTATAAAATTATGAGGTAAAAGAAATTCCATAAGATACAAGTTCCTTAATTCTCTTTTTGAAGATATGTCTTAAATGCTTTTACTATATAAAGTTCTCATTAGTTAATTTTAGCTTTATACCTAATGTATTTGTATGTAAGGTTTTCTTATATGAGGTGACCGTATGAAATAGATATAGGTTATTACCATATAAAAGAATTGGCCTAATAAATTTTAAACTTAAAAGAAACTAACTTTATAATTTCATAAGAAAAAAATAACCCAATTTGTTCAATATAGAAATATAAATTAAATTATTGACTTTTTTATTTCCAAATGAACAAGATAAGTAAATTTGTTCAATATGAAAATAGAAACTAAATTATATCTAAATGATGAAACAATATATGTTTCTTTCTTATTCAAATTAATGACTAATCTTTAATTATAACCTAGCCATTTCGGTAGTCTTAACTTTGATTAATTTGCCATCACCTCTATTGATGTATCTTTCAATATCACTTGGGTTTTGGTGACTCATACAATCTTACATGGACACATTTATGTGAATAGTAATAGCTAGATCTATCCATCAAGTGTGTTTAATTACCAAGGTCAAATTGACCATATAATAAATTAGATTGAGAAGTGTACCTTATTTTGCTTATGTTTACCACTCCTACAGAAGTAATAGGCAAAAGCTTATCCTATTACTTTTATTATTTATTTAATGGTACAACACCTACAGCTTTCTTATTTTGTCCTTGAAAGTTATTACTAAGTGAGTACATTCTATCATTACTTACTTTAATCTATCTTTTTCTCACACATCTTAAATGATTGAATTATTTAGAAAGAAAAATTAAAAGAAGATACATGCGTAAGTCCTCAAATATCTCTGACTTAAATGCATTTAATTTCAAAGTAAGACAAGACATTTTCATAACACATTGTCTTGAGTCTTTTTCCTTCATATCTTATTGAAATAAGATTTGCCAAAAGCATATTTATTTTGGTCTTTTCGTTTTTTCCAATACTATTTTTCTATTTTCTTACCATTTCTTTAAGGAAACTTTTGGTAGTAGTAATCCCTTTGAACATAATGCCTTTAAAGGTTTTTAGAATAGTACGCTTCATAATCACAAGACTTATGCAATTCAAAAGTTCTTACCTCTCTATATTCCTCTTATTATTAAAGGAATACTTATTTATAAATTATTAGGTTATCCTTTCCTTAATGTAAAAATCTAGATTTGTAATATTAAAAATGATCATAAAGCTCTATTTATACCTTGAAGTTAGTGCTATTAAGTTAATGATTAATAATTTTAGGCAAAGCTAATAACTTAATTAGAAAAAATGATCAGTAAACTCATATAAATACCACATCATATTGTCAAATAATTTAAACAATGGTAGGGCCCATAACAAAATACTGAGCATAATATTAATATTTAGTCTTTAATCCATCATCAAATAGAAATAAGGCCCTTATTTCTACATATTAAAAGACCATACTTCTAAAATAAATTAAACCCATTCTTTATTTAACATAATTTGATTAATTTAATTAGTCTAACTTTTATAACAATATATAATGTATAATTAATACAAATTTGACCAATATATTGTTGGTTTAAAATCTAACAATCTCTAACTCGGGTCATATATATCTTATAATTGTATATTACAACTTTATAAGCTTAAAAATTATGCTATCCTTATCAAAAGTATCTTAACAATCTCGTCCATTAATTATATCAATACATAATCAAGGTGATCTTTGTTATATTTGTCATAACTAGAACTTCAATGGTCACATTTGTCAATACAATAAAATGACATAGATCGAGTATAGGTGCATAGTATAGAAATTGCATGCAATATGATCTTAACATGTCAATTTCTAGCTGGTCTATTTAATGAGATCTACTTAAAAAAATTTAGAGTACAAATAAATTAGAACTTTATTACTATAGTAAATAATCTATAAAATATGTCTAAATAGCATTCAAAATAAAAACTCCTACTAAATTACATATCCTCTAAAGATACAATATCCATATGAGAGTGTGCTAAAAAAAAGCTTGGGTACTAATCTGTTAGTAAGCAGAACTACAATTATGGAGTTTATTTCAATGTGCCTTGTAGATATTTGATTACTTTGAACTCTTTTTTTAACAATTAAAAACTTGATGTCTATATATTTTGACTATGTTAAGCTCTTTTTATTGTTAGAATGTAATATTGTTGATCTATTGTCACATAATATCTTTAATGGTCTTTTAATACTATTTATAATTTGTAGCATAGTGATAAAAATTTTTGTAACCAAATTCCATTATAGAATGCTTCATAACATGTTATTCTACCTCTATAGTGGAAGAAGCTATAAGTTTTTACTTAGCATTCTTCTAGGAAATAACTCTTTTGCCTAATAAATACGTATAGCCTAATATAAATTTCTTACTATCTTGGTATCTATCATGATCTAAATCTAAATATCTAATGATCTTTGACTTATCTATTTTCTTATATGTAAGCATATAGTCTTTTATTTGCTGTAACAATCGTATAACCCGTTTAACTACTATCCAATGATCTATTTTAGGATTATTAAAGTATTTGCTTAGCATTATAACTATATATATAATATTTAGATTTTTACATACTTAAGCATTCATTAGACTTCCTATTACTGATGCATAAAGAATCTTTTGCATCTCTTTTTTCTCAGTCTTATTTTTTAGGGCATTAATTAAAATTGGACTTGTCTCCTTTAGTATCATAAGTGCTATTGGATTTGGAATTTTACATGCCAAATATTTTAAGAATGTTTTTAATATAGCTCTTTTGTGGTAATTTAAGTATACGTCAAGAATGATTTTGGTGTATCTATATGCTTAATACAAAAAGGGCGTCATTAAGATCTTTCATCTTAAAATTCTTAGCTAAAAATTTTTTGGTTTTATACAAAAAGTCTATATCATTATTGGCAAGTAATATGTCATCAATATATAAGACCAAAATGATATACTTACTTTTACTAAACGTTTGGTATATATAATCATTAATTGTATTCATCTCAAAACCAAAAAAGATAATAACTCGATAAAACTTATTGTACCATTGACTAGATGCTTGCTTGAGTTTATAAATGGATTTCTTTAATTTGCAAACTATTTTCTTTGAGTCTCTATAAACAAAATATTCTGATTACATTATATAAATTATTTCATCAATGTTTCCATTTAGAAGCGCAGTCTTTACATTTGTTTGGTGTAACTTAAGACAAAATATGCCATGAGTGCCATTATTATTCTAAAAAAATCAGAAAGAAGGTCTTTTTTAATCAATGCCTTCCTATCAATTCTAAATCTCAAATAGAATTCAATGTAATTTATTTGCTATGAATATGCTCCAAATATCAAAGTTTCATAACCAAATCTAATATATTAAAATTATGTGTGTTTTTGGCTATTTACCCGACTTTCAATAAATGAAATCTCATGGCCATTTCTAAATTATCACAATCATTTCTAGCACGTAATTATAGCAAACATATCCTCTAACTTGTACATTCTTGAATGAATAGTATTTGTGCATAGAACTTATTATTTGATTTTTATTAAAACCTCATTCTAAGCTATTCTAACTACTGATTCAATAGTTTTTAGCTAGATTCTTCAAATTCCCACTTAACTCATCAAAATCAAACCTAATTTCTAGAATTTTCCAAATGTGTAGTAAACCTTAGGTTTTAAATCCAACTATACTATAAATTAATGCTTGCAATGAGTTGAAAACCTTACTTAGAAGTTGATTTTAGCTTGAATAACTCAATTCTTTCACTAATTTTGAAAAACCCTAGTTTTTTTCTTGAACCCATAGATTATCCTTGGCAATTTCTTGCCCAAATTATGAAAATAATTGTTATAACAGGCTTATAATGATGATCTAAAGTTGCTTTAAGTAAGAAATTAAAGAAATAAGTGAAAAAGAGGGAGTTTTAGTGGAACTATAGGAGGAAAGGGAGAAGAGAGC
>JAWDEX010215745.1:0-10277 GCA_035221805.1 Trichilia hirta
CTAAATTCCAATTTCAATAGCTCATCCAGTTTCTAGTCCATGCTTCTTGTATGTCACTTTGAAAACTCTAAATTAAGAGTTTGAGTTTGCAAAGTCTATTTCTCTTTTAATTAGTCTTCATAGACATTGTCTCTCAACTCATTATTGACCTAAGTTATTTTCTATCCCATGACAACTTCTCTCGAGTGCCTTATCTTAGATCTAATATCGATTAATTTTTCATCAAGAAATTATAGTCATTAAACATAGAATAGCATAAATAAACTAATTAAAAGATCAAATAAATAAACTAGACAAATAAATTATCCACAAAGCATCAATAATATCAAATTTGTAGATTATAAGTTCATTCTAGCATAAAAATTAGAATAAATACAATATAAATCACAAATCTTGTGGTTTACAAATGAAAGAAAAAGAAAAATTTTTAGGGGAATCCTCTTTCAATCTTCTCAATCCATTATTTTCCACTTAATTTTCATGATTTCTTAAAGGTTTTTCTATAATTTAGGCATGGTAGGTGGTCCACCCAAACAAAATCCCTTTATATAGACAAGCTTTAAGGCTCTAAAAAGTAAGGGGGAGCTAGGTGCTGCTATTGTAGGAAGCTAAAACCTTACTACAATGGCTTAGAGTACAATGCTGAGCTTCTACTTGGTAGAAAATCCAACTATAGCTCTACTACGACAAGCTCTTTTGTTGCTACAGTGCCCAAATTTTGGCTTGGTGCCCTTTACAAAAGTTGTAGATAATTCTTCTAGCTTTTCATAACCTTTTAAATCACCTCAATTATATATCTACAACTTGAGATATGGTCTAAATAAGGACTGCTATTTTTTTTTGAGCTTTAATCAACCCCCATACTTGGAATCATCATCTTCCTCTCTTTATAATAACAACAACAAATTGCCTTCAATTGAGCTTAAAAGAACCATTAAAATTAAGTCAAAACTTCAATGATTTCATGAGTTTCCAACCTACGAAAAAAAAAATGAAATAACTATCAAATTGATAAAAGAATGTCGGAAACTAGCAAAATCTAAGCATTTATGAATTGACAAAAATCAATTCATCATAAAGAAAGCCATTAAAGAAGAAATGTAGTCTCTTTAATAAAAATAATACTTGAGAGTGAGTTCAACTACCAAAAGGCATAAAGGTAATTGAGTGCAAATGGATATATGCAAAGATAAAAGGATTTTCTAATAAGAATGAAGTCTAATGCAAGACAAGATTGGTAGTGGAAGGCTATCTCTAGTTGCAAAACATTTTATCATTAGAATTTTGTAGCTTTAAAAGACTATAACTAGTTCATCTTGTTGTGAAAACTGCGTTTCTAAATGATGATTTGGAGTAAAAAATCTATGTGACCTAAATAAAAGGATTTAATATTATTGTTACTAAAAATAGCAATCATGGAGAAATAACAAGATTTATTTGACTAAAATCAATATTTGAAAAAGGTCTTATAACATTTTGATATGATAGCACAACCAAAACTTGTAAGTATCTCACTAGTTGATCATTCAAAATTGGATGCATCACCATCATTGAGTACTGATGAAAAACATGAGTATATATCATAAGTTCCATATTCTACTGTGATTGGTAGCCTGATATATGTAATAGTGTGTACGAAACTTAATAGTTTACACGCAATTGAAGTTATAAGTAGGTATATACATGATCTTGAAAAAAGACATTAGAAGGCATTGACATAGATTTCACAAAGGTTTGATATTTGAGAAGGATGATTCACTTGTCAATGTGCTATTAGTTTTGTTAACTCTCATCATGATGGTGATTTAGATAAACATCATCAATTATTGGATATGAACTCAGTCTTATAAGATCTTCAATGAGTTAAAAATCTACTATACAATCTATAGTTATTTTGTTTACTCTAGAAGCAGAATACATAGCAAATATAAAGTATGTGAAGAAAGCTATTTGCAAAAGATTATTGAAAGAATTAAGAATTAGTTGAAAGAAGTTTATTATTTATTCTTATGGTCAAAGTTCTATTCACTTTGCAAAATATCCAATATTTCATGTTCATACTAGACATATTGACATCAAATTTCACTTTTTTTAAGAAATTATTAATGAAAAAATATATTACTTTAAAAAATTAAAACTTCTAAAAATTTTATATATGTGTTGATTAAGGTAATGACAGTGATTATATTCAATTATTGTTTGAATTTTATAAATGTGTTGAGATTCAATCACTCCATTTAGTGTACTTAGAGGCATTACCAAATTTTGTTTGAGCATACAAAAAAGTTAGAGAACTTTCAATTCATCAAGGAAAAAATTTATTGAGTTTGTGGCTCCTAGCCTTTGTGCAAAAAACACCACGTTACTTAAGAATAAGTTTTGGAGAAAATTTTGGGCCTATATATAGAGGCCAAGCCTTGTGTTTTGTAATACCCCATATCTCAATTCAAGAGTTTTCTAATAAAGTCACGTAGAAGGGCATTATTATTAGTTCAAAAATTTTATGTTATGGTTTTAATAGTGATTTTTTGACCTTGTATTGTTGTCTAATAAGTGTTTTGAGAAGGTTTGCATGAAATGAAATGAGTTTCAGAAAATTTGTCTTGAGATCTCACCTAAACTTTAATGTAAATTTTTGTTGATTAGAAAATTTAATTAACAAACCGTTTATTTTTACTGAGAGAGGATAGAATAAAGATGTTACAAAAATAAATTTAGGTCAAATATAAGGTCGAATAAAAGAGAATCAAAGTTGAGAACATGGAAGATAGACGATTGGACAGGAGAAATAGTCCAAAACCAGTGAATATCCAGCCCAAAGGGGCCATTGCCAAACCGACACCGAACATGGTGCCAAACTTGGCTAGGAAGAGATGTTTGGCATTGGACCTGGCACTAGTTTTTTGCCGAATTTCTCCTTCCTTGCTGAAATGATGCCAAACAAGCATAAAACCCTCTAAGTTAACTTCTTTGCCCCGTCGACAATTTTCTTTTCTTTCTTTTCACCTAAGGATCATTTGGATATTTCTCTAACCTTTATGAAAATAGGATTGAAGGCTAAGTTATATATTTCTCTCTCTAGTTTTTCTTCCCCACAACAGTCTTAACCATTTACTCTTATTTTAGGTTTTCTTAATTTCTCTTTAATTTACCTGATTTTTTAAGGATTAATCTTGCATTTCTTACTACATATCACTTGTACTCAACATTAGTTATGCTCTAGGACCTTTGTTTGGTTGGTAGAAGATTGAATCAGAGAAAAGAAAGGCTATTATTCATGAATTTGTATTTTTTTATGAATGCATGTGAATGAACTAAGGGTTAGATTGACTCTCTGGTAAGATTCTCAACACCGTTACAATCCTAATTTCATATTTTGAGTATTTTTTGAGTATAAGTTATTGTTTATGTTGAAGGTTTACTATTCATATAGAAGGATTTTGGGTATTAAGCTTAATTAAGATTGATTAAACATAAGAATAATATCTATGAGCTAGAATTAGTCATTTAGAGATTAATTAATAAGAATTAGTATTTGTTTAATAAATTATAATAGGAGCCGTAAGTTTGAAAGCCAAATTAAATTTGATTACATTAGAATGACATTAAGAAATTCGTCATAAGAGTTTATTGATAAAAATCGAATAAACAACTTAAGTTTGGATTATATGTAATGAATAGATATCATTCAAAAATTTGAGATTAGTATTTTTAGTTGAATATTCAAATTGTACTATTTTCTTGAGTATAAAAATTGAGATAAGTTTCAATTTGTGGTATTAGGTACTGAACTTATGTAATTAATTCCAAACGCCGTAATGGATTATAGGGAGTACAAACCCTCCCTACAACAGTGAGCATATCCTTAGCCATTTTGTTTCTTATAAATATTTTATACAAACTCAAGTGTTTATGCACTAGGGAATAGCTTATGCCTATCATTGGCTAGAATAAATATGGGTGGACTTGTTTTTAAATGTATTCATTAGTTTAAAATGATTTATAAAACTTATTATTTTTCGCACTAAAAAATAAATTATTATTATTATTAAAAGAAATATGATGGACATATAAATTTTGAAGTATTTGTTTAAGTATATGGCTGAAGGCTAAGTATGTTGTTGATATTTTATAATGTGATGAATTATATCTTATTTGAACATTGCTATTACTTTTATAATATTTTCGAGTTTATGATTATATGTTCTAGCTATAATTTCCTATTCAAGAGCCATGAGGGAAAAAATATATGTGCTCTAAAAAAGGCACACTATAATATATATATATATGCGCATGTACTAGTACGGAGTGATAAGTAGGGGACGAAGGAAGCTCTAATACTTGACACCTAATACCTAATACCTATATATTACTGCATGTATCTCTGATGTAATTGATTTTATAAAAGGTAAACTCTAATTTTTGATACCTGATATCTGACACTGGTAGATTTGTAGTACAAATTTCTACTATATCTACTTTCTAATTCTTTATAATTAGCAACTAATATCCGTTTACATTAAAGTATAAGGAATGTAATTTTTTTATATATTTCTAATTTTCAAAAAACTAATTATTGTTTCTTTTACAAATAAAGGATGGTTATTAAATAGAACTTTTGGGTTACTTAAAGAATGATTGTAAATATGTTACTAAACGTGTATTTAAATTCTATATCTTTGATGTTGTATCGTCAGCACTTCGATTTGAATTTTTAATTTCTTATTTCTATATATCTTATTTACTATTTTATTTACTCATTAATTCTCTCCGGAGACATACTCCTCACAGTTTTATAGTTACCTCAATAAATATTAGAAAAACAGATAAGGGGAGAAAATATCGCAATGCAGTTATTAGAGTTTAAGTTTACTTATGCAAAGTCATATTATGAGTCAACAATATCATCTGTTATGTATTCTAAGATATGTAAACATATTATGAAAACAAGTTAAGTTATATGTGTGTGTGTGTGTGTGTGTGTGTGTATTCTATGTATTAAGTTCTCTATCTCATTTAAATGTATAAAGTTATTTATTATGTATTGTTCTCTCAGTCAGAGGCTTAAATCTCATATGCACATATATAATTTGTATATAATAGATTACAAGAGTTAAATCTATAGTGTACATACTATTAAAGGCTTTGAGAGATGAAACCAGCCTTGTCTCCGACCGATCACCCTCCAAAAATTTTAAGACGTGATATATTTTATATTTTATATATCTCAAAAATATTCTCTCTTGGAAATGATTCATTTCATAAAGAATCTTATAATGTAAATATTCTCTTTCTCTCTTTTTAATTTGAGTATTTGTAATAGTTCTCATAATTTTAAGTATTTTTAATTAGACTCAAATATTTTGAGTATTTATAATATATTTTAAATATTTATTTATTTATAATTTAGTATAAAATTTAAATATTTATAATATTTTAAGATAGTGAAATTTTTGTGATGCGACAATCAAATCTCTGTAGATTTTAGAATTCTCTCTATGTTATTTTATATCATTTATTACTTTGACATTTAGTATTATATTTTAATAGCTATCATCATTAGTAGTGTTATAGATGTTTGACATTTACGTTTTCACTACATAATACGTTCAATTAATTGAGGCAAATAAATTAATGCTAAACAGTCAATTTAAGGCAATTATTATCATTACGCCTTTAAAATAAAATAAAATAGAATTTTTAATGGCGAGTAATAAATATATACCATTGCATATTTTACACAGCATATGTATAATGGCATACATTGGTAACTGCCATGTTTAGTTTTCATAGCAATTATACAACAAATGCCATAAAATCTCAGAAAGGTATTTTGGTGTAATGTAATTTTCGTTTTACATGCAATTTAATTTAAATTAATAAATTTTATATTATTATCTTTATCTTTCTATAATCAAAATTTTGGAAAAATGGTCGTACAAACTCCGGTTGATTTTGATAAAAGGGCAGGTGTTATTTTTTAAAATTTGATTTTGGCAGTTTTTACTAGGGATGGAAAAGTTTCAAATCTGGGCCAGATATTGTCTTATCAAGAACTGGGCTCAGATGAAGAAGCGCAAGCCCCAATTCGAATGTAATTGTGCATAAAAGTCTGAGTCTTCATCAAACCACCTCTGCGTCCATCAACCAACTAAAATGGCATCAGGAACACCCCGTTACGCGTTCCCAAAGCAGATCATACTATCGGGAATAGAAGCCACCAATATGAACCCCAAAACTTCAAACGGACCATTGGATTAAACAAAACAACGTAAATTAGTTTTACTCAAAAGGAGAACCTAGTTAAAATCTTCCTGAATAATCAACAGTAAATCATCAAAATGACAATAAAAGGATCAAGATTACTCTTGAACAAACTATCCGCGAACTTAAAACTCTAATCCGTGGAGTAAAGGAGAAAGACGAAAATATTAGTAAAGTTACGAAAAATTCTTCAAAATATCAAGATCCCATCACAAAGAACATAACCCATTTAAAAAGAGCTTAGAATCTTGCACAAATTAACATTACTCGGATAAGAACATCAAAAAGAAGAGTCAGATCTAGAGATAGATGGTATTTCAACGTCATATATCCTATACAGTAAGTACTTGGATTTGGTCAAAAACAATCGAAAGATAGCTACGGAAATCTATAGGAAGTAGAGAATCAAAGTCGAAGTCGAAGTCGAAAATTTTAGGGCTCTTGTCGTGTGGAATCTACCGAAAAAGGCATTATGTAATGCGGATCTTGAGCCAGATTTTTTTCGGTTATGCAGAACCTGGTAGGTCACAAAAATTCAACCAGCGTCCGAGTGTTTTCTTTACTCCCATGCCCATTTTTTCGAATCCGAAACATCCGATTCTATTTCGGTGTGGACCGGACACGGATATTTTTACTATCTTTAATTTTCACGTTGCAAGATTTTTATAACTGTTTTTCCCCTTTTACAAATGTTTCTTGTACGTTGGTAATGATAAAAGTTAATAATAATACCCAGTTAATTGTTGGCATGCATCTCTAAACTATTTTGTTAATATGATACTTGACCAAATATAAGTAATAATAAAAGAAATTCTTACTTCAATTACACATTTCTTTTTATCTTTGTCCTCTATTTAGATAGCATTTCTCCTATTACAAGAAAATGTAATGAGGTAATTGTTTGGCCAAGGGTTCAGAAAGTTGAACCTCTGCAACATGTAGTACACAAAGGAGATTTTTACTGACCTGATCACGAATAAAATAGAAATCAATGGCAATATGTTTTCAGACAAGAATGAAATACCGAATTAATTAGGGTGACATTGTTTTCATACAAGATTACTGGAGGTAGGAGGATATTTGAAGCTCATTTAGTTTAACAAGAATACAATGGCAAGATATTTAGTCTTAGTGGAGGGCAAAGTCAGAATGGACTGTTTCTTGGAGCACCAACAACAGATAGGCTCGGCACCTAAGAACACCCAGGATTGGCACGCATAAGTGGAAGAGGTCGAGTTATCGTCGGCATTTGTCACCCTAGTGATCATCAATGAAAGAATGAACGGTAGGCTTGGTAGCATCACGAAGAAAAAGTACATGGGAAGCTGCGCCTCGAAGTTAATGCAATATGCGTTTGACGACAAACCATTGAAGGTTAGTGGGTTGATGCATAAACTAAGCTAATATATTCACATTTAAAGAAAAGTTTGGTCGAGTAAATGACGAGTATTGGAGGAAGCCGAGAGCAGTGCGAAACTCAATAGTATTAGACGAACAAAATCGTCATTTAGCCGCAAGAAATCTAAAACAATCATAGGGGTACCGATCACTTTGGTATCAATCACTTGTGTGTGATTTAGAAGATCCTCAATGTACTTTCTTTATAATAGGAATAGATTAATGAGTGGGAAATGAGCTTTTATATCGAAAAAATATTGTTGAATCCCCAAATCTTTGAGAGATAATATAATATAATTAAATATTAAATGCATAAATCTTAATAATTAATCATTTATTATAATTGTTGTAAATATGAACTTCAAATATAAATAAGAGAGAGTTAGAGAACCTAATTGATATTTGCCAAATGAGGACTTAATTAATATTTATCAAGACAATGGTTTGATTGAAATTAATCAAGACAATTCAATTATGCCAATAATGAAAAATAAAGTGGAAAATTATAATTGTTCAAGTGGTTGTAATACAATGTGGTGTGCCCTATTTATAGTTGTGTTCGCCACCCCAATAGCCAACCAAATAAAGCTTTCTGTAAAATATATAAATGACATTTGGTATGCATGTATGGAGTAGTGCTATGGCCCAATATGGCCCAATACGAATGCAACACTTGTATGCCAATAAGAAAAAGTGATAGAAGCCACCAATCTTAAAATGACATTATAACACTCTCTTAAATTTTATCACTTTTAATTAATTTAATATGTACTGAATCTTGCCTTATTAAAAATCTTGCTAATAGAAAAATCTAGTGAAACAAAAAGTTTGGTCAAAAAAAAAATAGTATAGTTTACATTTAACTCTTTTGGATAAAATTTTTTCCCTCAAAATATCATTAATCCTTTAACTTGTGAAGATAATATATTCTAATATTATATACCAACCTTTTAGAAGTTGATGTAGGTGAAATTTTAGCAAAAAGATCAGCAAAATTTTTATATAAGTGAATTTATTTGATATTGTCATAACCCAATTTTGTCTTCTGTAACTTTGTCTATACTTAATATATTTTGCTGCACTTTTTTCTTATGCAAAAATTTTATCCCAGGTAATATTTTTTATACTTTATATTTTTATATTAAGATATTAAAACAATGTATTATATTAAATAAGGTAAAGATAGTTAATGTTAAATGATATTAGAATTATTGTGCTATAGTATGTTTATTGTGTTGTAAAAAAAAGAAGTAAGCGTCCGACTTTTGTATGAATGGCTGAGCAAGGGGTCATTCCTTGTCCTTTCGATCCTTGAGACGCATCCTAATAATTATATATGTTTTAAATTTATAATAAGGTCTTGTTATTTACTTCTATTTGAGTTATTTAAATTTTGTAAATTTTAATTTTATTATTTGTTTCTTCATAAACTTATTATAGAAGCATTTTATGAGCCATTCTTATCACATACACACTTTGGCACATGATTGTGGGCTGCAAATAGAGAATTTGTTCTGACAATTTCATTTGAAATAATATCTAAGGGCATTGATAAGAAAAAAAAAGAAAGAAATAATTAAATATAAGCTTTGTTGGTAAGGGCTAGGGATGAGCTGTACTCTAATGGCATACTTAGTTATATAAAACAAGTCTTCTATCAAAAAGAAAAGAAAAATAATTAAATATAAGCCTTGTTGCTAAGAGGCAGGGAAAAGAAAAATAATTAAATATACCCCAGTGGCATACTTAGCTATATAGAACAAGTCTTGTATTAAAAAAAAAAAGAAAAAGAAAAATTAAATACAAGTATTATTGGTAAGGGTCAGAAATGAGCTGTACCTTAGTGGCATACTTATCTATATAGAGCGAGACTTGTATTTAAAAGAAAATAAAAAAAAGGTAAGCATTTATAATCTAGAATAACTTATAGGGGTGTCTTAACACCTAATGCCCTGAGGCTGACTGGCTTGGGAGTCATTGGTCGATGAACTAGGTTACAGATATAATAATTAAAGCCCAAAGAATATTAATTATAATGAAATAATAAGAATAATTTTGACATTAAGCCCCATAAATAATGAGTCGCTTCAAGCAAAAAAAGAAGGTTTATAAATTTCTTGTCTAAAAAGTTAATGGTTTGTAAATTCTTTTACTGGAGAATTTACTTATTTAAAAATATTAAAGAGAAGCAAAATAATAAATATCTTATTTGTGAATATTAGTAAAGATTTTTATTAGTATTTAAATGTGTATATTATAGGATAAATATGTTTGTTATTTTAGATTTAAGCTTAATTTTGTTAGTAATTGTTGTTTAATTTCTCTCTTGACGCAGGATTCTTAAATGAGCGATAACTTTTCAACCAAGAGAGATATTAGGATAATTCTTAATCCAATGGAAAGCTTAGACAATGAGCTAAAACTTTTATGTCTCTACCAACCATTATTTTGGACTTCATATAGTATTTTTAAAGTCATTTTGTAAGTATATTACTGTTTCGATCAAGCTTGACATTATCATAACCCCATTTTGTCCTCTATAATTTTGTCTATACTTAATATATTTTCTGCACGTTTTTCTTATGTAGAAATTCTATCCCATATAATATTTTCTA
>JAWDEX010215766.1:0-10275 GCA_035221805.1 Trichilia hirta
TAAGGCCTATGCATGTGTGAGCATCGGAGAACAGGAGCCTAATTAGACAGGATTAGGTTTGGTTATTTGATAGGTTTTTTCAACATTCCCTTATGTTAGGTTTGGGCCCGTAATGAGTGCCTACAACTTATAATGCATGACGACTCTTAACGTGATAGAACGCTTGAGTTGTTTCTCAAAAAACGCACCTATATGTCCTATCAGAGATTCTAGTTTTTGAAATAAAGGATTGGGTTGCCTCAGTAATCAAGGTGAAGATTGAGATACCGAGGTGATCGGAGCTTGGTTAAGTCGCTTGCTTAATAGTAATTAGAGTCGAAAAATTATTTGATGAACAGATCTCGGATTGATAAAAGTCATCAACAAAATTCAAGTAATATTTATTACTAAATATTTTTTAATACTTTGATTTCAAAGTTTAGGGGAAGTTATTTATATGAATATATCCTAAGTTTGCTTGGGATTTGCTTTTGGTTAGGTTGATTATACTAAATGATGTTGGGATGGTTTTATAGTATCTGATTCATAGAATAAAAAGGAGAGTTCTCTTTTGACCCATAATCTCTTGAAGACACCTTATTCCTAAGGGTACGACGATCATTGTAAAATTGAAAAAGATTTTGTATCACAGTTTTAGGAGGAGTTAGGATAGCTTCTCGCTGGGGCTAAGACTGTATTTCAAAGTGGATCAGTAGTAATTTAAATATTGATAGGAAAGCCTTCGATCAGTCCTTTTTACTGGATGGGGTTTAGTTCTTGAATATGCTTGATTTTCTAACTCACTTTACAAAGTTATCCTTAGGACACCTTATCCCACCTTCTAGGACAAGGAAAAAGGGCCATCGTCGATGAAATAATTAAATAATTTAGAATCAACTAAGAATATATTGCCCACTTCAGGCACACAACCCATTATCGAGTTATTTTTAAGTCTTAAAATTCAAAATGTGTCTACTTAATTAAGAGAACAAGAATATGTAAGTTAATTTAGAATTGCACTCACTGACGATATAAAATTTATCAGTTTTTTTCGGTTATCAAACTCATAGTATATTTCTCAAAGGATCTTATACTTCCAAAAAAATTTAAGGACATTCATGAGAGGGATCTCAAAGGGATCTACCGACACATTATTTATATAAGTGAAGTATCTTTTAATATAAAATGGAAGAGTTCTGAAAATTACAAGACTCCAACCCGATCCCTCCAAATAGAAGGCAAGTATCTACTCAGCCCAAAAGTTTGTTGGCAAGGAGAGACTTTCTTAAATGTGAAGTTAGTGACTCTCACATAATGCCTCTCATTCAAGGGTAGGATTCCTATCTACAAAAGGGAGAGAAATGAAGTGGGTGTACATTTGCTCCAATGCAGGGACAAAATTATGTGGTGTGACTTAAAAATCCACAAATATCGTTCAACATCTCCTTGTTGGTATTTGTCAAATAAATTCGATAAACAACAGGTAAATCATGGGAACTAAAATAAAAAGTGGAAGTTTTACAACCAAGGTAAATCTTAAACAGTAAAAATAGACAAGACTAAAATATTTGAAGATAATAATTTTTCAAAGCACTTATTCAAATTTTTTGTATTCTTTCTATTTTTATTTTATATTATGTATTACTTGATTGTTTATTATTATATTTAAATAGTTATCATTATTAGTAATTGTATGTGTCTGAGATTTTAAACTTTAGCTGCATAACAACAATAAATACATATTAATCTTTTATTGTTTTGTTTATAATTTATATAAGAAAACTCAAATATCGTAATTGCATCCTTTCCATAATTCCCAGTTCACTTCTACACGTTTTAATTACGTAAAGAGAGATGTCGTAGCCCATCAAATTGGTCGGAAAAGTCCATATTTTTTTGCCCGTTTGAAGCTCATCTTCCTACCGAACTAGTGTCTTTCATAGAACCACATGAATCCTGTTCTTTATATCAAACCACCTTTTCTGTTATGGTTTCGAAATGTTCAAGAGTAATGCAGTGAAATTAGAGCGAACGACAAACTAAGAAACGATTTTACAAGACCAAGAAACTGGCTTATACCCAAAATGATAAAAAGCAGAGATACAATGATTGAATGACTAGTGAGTTTAAACTTTCATTATTTGTGAGAGAATGTAACTCTATTTACGAGTATTTTTATTATTTTTATCATGTGAGTGTATAAAATATAATTTATGTATAAATGTTATAATTTTGAGGATACATATAACCATAGGTTAAAATTTTGTGAGAAATTTACAATCAAAGAAGAAGCAGAAGGAAGTAGTAACTGGGAGAAAATTCGGTTGAATGAATTAAGTGATTTGTTCAAACGAATTTGGTCTAGAAAGATTTAGTCGAATAAATTTAAGCATTAGATTAACTGAATTCAGAGGCAAAAATATTCTAGATTGCATGTAAAATTTTGACCGAACAAATTAAAAATTCAAACTAAAGTACTGTGAGGCAAGATTTTTTTAGGGGTATAAGGCTATTCGACCAAATAAATCAGGGATTTATTCAAATGAATAGAGGATTTGTTTGATTAATTTAAAAAAGGAACGTATTCCAGAATACCTGAACTATTTAGTTAAACGAATTGGGATATTAGCTCTATTGAATCACCTATAAAATAATCATTTTGCCTTTATTTAAAATTTTCTTCTTCTTAATGTCCTAGGTTAGTTCGATCATTTTGTTCTTTATTATATAAACGTCCCAAAACCCATAAAATTATATCATTATTCTTCTCCTTTCTTTCTTCACATAGCTCTCTTTCTCCCTTTCTTGAATCCAAAAACTCATACCACCAATTTTTGAAGTTCTTTCAATTTCTAACTTAAAAAAACTTCAAAACTTCGTTCTAAGCTTGCTACGAGGATTATTTTCAAGTTTTAGCCAAAAAATTACAAGAAAAAATCTAGAGTTTCAAGAAAAAAATTAGAGTTTTTCAAAATTGGTGAGAAAATCGAGTTTGTTAAGCTATAATTGATTTTTAGGTAAGATTTCTAACTTGTTCTAACTATAAATTCATAGTATAATTAAATTTAGATCTTACAATTTACTGTATGTTTAAAAAGTTCTATAAATTAAGCTTAATTATGATGAATTAAATAAAAATTTAAAAAATTTAACTAAATAATATTGAAATAGGAGTTAGAACAGTTTAAATGAAAGTTTTTGTAAAAGTTAAAAAAAAGGAGTTATTGTGCATAAGTGCTATTTATCAAAAAAATACGAGTTAAAGAGTTAATTTGTCTATGGTTATGTGTTGGAAGTGATTGTGATAATTTAGGAATGGTCATGAGATTTCATTTAGTAGAAATTTGGTAAATGATCAAAAACACGTGTAATTTCAATAGATTAGATTCGGTTATAAAATTTTAGTATTTTAAATATATTCATAGCATATAGATCGTATTGAATTGTAATTGAGATTTAAAATTAATAAGTTTATTGATATTTATACGATTTAGATTTAGAAAATTCGAGCAATGAAGTTTCAAGGTACGAAAATAAAAGGAGTATATACCCTTTCTAGTAACGAGTGAATTTTCATTTTTTTTATCATAATCCAATTTTAAATTTTAATAATTTTATTTAATTATCATTTTTGAAATTTTAATTATCATTTTCAAAATTTGAATGCAAGAATAATGACAATTTGAAATATTAAAGGGATTTAATTAAGTAAAATTAAAACGGATAAAATTATAAGCTCTTTTAGAATTAAATTGCCATAGAATTCTAAATAGTGACTTTGCCATAAGGCATGCAAAGGAATTGATATCCTTGGCCTTCCATGCATAAAAGATGGGCCACCAAAATACTTGGATTCCCTTCAAAATCTTGAGCTCAAAATCAATCAAAAGCAAAAAGGAAATTCTACCCGTAAAGGAAAATTGAGCAAGGATAATGGGCATTATGATTGAAAATCCCACGTACATGGAAGGTACCATGCATGTCAGTTATTGCCAAAATTCGAAAAGGAAAAGGAAGACAAAACAGGGGAAGGTATTAATGGCTTTGATTGGTTTCCAACTTAGAGGGAGGAGAAAAGAAAAACAGGGATTCAAATCTCAAAAGGAATCCATAACTATAAAAACAAAGGGTCATGTTGAAGAAAGGAGGACGCTGGCAGCAACCTTAGCCACCGAATTTTTTTTATTACCTAGTAGTCACCAAATCTTCCAGCAACCGAAACAACTCCCGAGAGCCATCTTCTACCCCGGGTAGCCATATATATAAACCACAACCTTCACCAAGCAGCGACAAAAATAAGCCGAAATAGTCACCACACGCTCGGGCTGAGTGAAGAGCCTTAGTCAACATTCCCTTTTACAGTCGTCCGCAGAGATTCGCCAATTGCCATCATCTGCTAATTCAGATAGCAAAAAAAGGGGTATGGTCATCACTGAGTTTTTTTTAAATCGTCATCATGTACATTTTGTATATATTTATGCCTGAGTAGGAAACCGTGGCTGTTTGTTTACTATTGTGTGGAATGTGTGTTTTTTTTCCTTTTCATATCAATTTGCACATGCATGGAAGTGTTTGGATCATTGAATATTTTCTTATAAAAAATAAATAATAAACAAATCTCTGCATGAAATTCAAGCTGCTGCATGCATGCTAAAGTGAAGTGTTAGCATTAAAAAAATCTATGGAGATAAAGGGATAATCCTTGACATATGAAGTAACCAAATCCACCTTTGCTGCCACTCAATATTTTGTGCTTAATTCAAACAAAAATGCATGAGAAAATAGGATGGCCGGATATGGAGAAGATGGCCACGGTGAAGGAGAAAGATGAATAGCAGATGCATAGAGTTTTTTTTGTAAATTTTTGCATATTACGAAATTAGCCCAAAGTCGAGATTTTATTCAAATGGATCCAAAGTCTATTTTTGGATTTATGATTTAGGTTTATAGTCTCATTTAGTTCACATTGAAACCCAAGTTAATTTTTCTTTCAAAATTCGGTAAATTTCTTAAATCATTGCAATTTAGCCTTAGGTCACTATTTTTTTAATTTTTTTTTTAATTTCTTCTTTCACTTTTTTTATAAAACAAATAATGACAACAATAATATTTTTAATAAAAATATAAAAATAATAAAAATAATATATATATATATATATATATATATATATATTCTTATCTATGCACGAAGTATATTTTTATAGACTCACTTCCTCACATTTTAATTTCAGATAATCGCGAGCAAAGTAGCAAGTTAGTTAGAGATGGTAATCATTTCAAATTAGTTAGAGATGGTAATCATTCTCAAAGGTTTAAAGTTTTAGGCATACATGTTTGCATCTATTGGAATGATTATGAAATAATAATACTTTTATTATTTTGTAAGCTGTTTTTTTTTATTACTTTAAGGTGTAAAAAAAATATATTTATGCACTATTTATTTGTGAAATAATTTGAAAATGTTTTAGATACACAATTTATATTATTGTTCCAAAGAGATATTTTGAAAAATAGTTTTGATATATACACACACACACATACACACACAGAGAAATGAGTAAGTATCTCAAATGCTTTACAGGTTCAAGAAGCATATTTTAAGATTTAAAATATATCTTAAAGACTTGTGACAATTATCATGTGTCAATTTCACAGATAAAGGAGTGACAACTTGAAATATGTTAAATAGAAATTAGATCATGCAGGTTATTAGCCGGCCTAATTAGTTAAATGCAAAACTATATTTGGACATGGTTATTAGGGCTTGTTTTAATCAACCAGTGTCTGGCAACGTAAAATGAAACTTCACCTTCTTAGGATGGTGATGACCCACATCATACCTAAACTAACTTAATTTTTTAATATAATATGTACCTAGGGCTTGTTTAATCATGCAGAAGCTGGCAACGTGAAACATTTCTTTACTCGTACTACAGTTACTTGTAATGTAAGGTGGTACTAATCCACACTAATTGCTTCTCTTATATCAAATTCGTTAATACTAGCTAGGTCCGACTAACATTGTCTTTTGAGTGGTGCTTTCTTATAGCAATTAGCATTCAATGCTGATTTCGGTGTTGATATAAACCTATGGGCGTAATTAATAATTAATTAATCAACAAAAAATATAATTAATGAAAGAAGAATCTTAACCTTACATAATTAAAAAAAATCTTTATATATTAAATAAATTTATATTATTAGTACTAGATCAAGAATCTAAGCAAAAATATAATAAAAGTAAATCACAGTTCTATATATATAAGAACATGTATAGTTAAAAGATCGGTAAAAGATTAGGTAAATTTGGACGAGTACAGGATTTTAATTTGTTATATAAATTTAACTACAAAATCAATTACATAAATTAATGTGATAAAGTTATATTATTGCCACATGTTCTATATATATTTACGGCCATAAAAAAAAAATTGCAATAAAAAATAAATTATGTGATAAAAATGTAAGAATACACATCAACTCTTACGTTAATTTGTCCGATTTTTTTTTTTTTTATCTCTAGTATTCTTATTTACTCTTAATATTGCGAACTGTATCAAATGAGCAATTTTTAATTAATAATATAAGGTAAAATAATTATAAATTCATAAGTGTAATTATAAGAGGAAACGAAGTATATATAATGCATGGATATCAGGAAATAAAAGTAAACTCCAAACAGAATATACATGTAACAATAACATCACATTCACCATGTATGAGAACTTCAACTATCTTTCCTTCCCCCAATATCTGTAAAACTATGAGCCGAATATTTTTTTCAAGATATTTAATGGCTACTTTTGGACCACTCTCGAATCGTACATTTTGAACTCACTTTCGGTAGGAATAAGAATGACCTTTTTATTTAGGTATATGTTTTTGTTTTCTGAAGAAATTTTTTATTCCTGACTAAACCCTAGAGCCGCCATTGATTACATCATTACTTTAATTTTATGGTTTCGTTACAAGGTTTTTAACGATGAAAAAATGAGAAAAAGGAAGATGGTAAGAAATTGATTTGACGCAGGCTAGCATGCACGTCTGCATGGATGTATCACTTTCAAATTTACAACCGTGCATGGACGCATTGACTATTTCTCTTCACATCACTTATATATGCTAAAATAGGCTCTATCAGAAGCCAAACCGGCTACCTAACTGTTTTATGAAGCTTATATAAATCAACAAACTGCAATGAAATTGAATTAAGCTCTTCAAAGTGTAAAAGACTATTCAACACTCCAGAGAACTGCACCGTAAGAGAATTAGGTTTGAAGAAGTACATTCTTTACCACCACAACAATGGCGTTCCTAACTGTTCATCAGCTGGCTTTCATATTTGGCCTCCTAGGCATGAGCCCTAATTTTCCCTAGTTCTTCTTAATTTGATAGATTAATTCTTGTTATTTCGTAAATGTCTTTCGCAAATAAAGCCGCTCATCATGCTTCATTATCACGATATTACACACAAATTCTTTATATACAAATTGAATTTGATGTCACTGTATGATAATTAGTCTCTCCCAAAAGTTAGCTTTTGAGAAAACTTCTTATCCCATTCAATTGGTCAGCTAATCCTTCTTGCGTTCTCTTATTCTACAAAACAGGTAACTTAGCGTCATTCATGGTGTTCTTAGCACCAGTGTAAGAGCCTCTATTCCAACAATTTTGTATATGTTTTTAAGATATATGTACGTTCATACCCTTGTCTCCGAGTTACTTATTCTCTTTTTCTTACATTCTCAGGCCGACTTTCCATACGATTTACAAGAAAAAATCATCCGAAGGATTTTGGTCAATGCGTATGTGATTACTCTTTGTAGTGCAATGTTGTTATTGTACTACGGTTTCCTCAAGTCCAACTCAATCTTGATTATCACCATCAATAGCATTGGGTGCGCAATAGAAATCACTCACCTAATATTGAACCTGATATACGCACCAAAGAAGGAGAAAGTATTCTAACATTCACAATCTTATATTTAAATGCATACTGGAGACTTGTACTCAAAGATTACTACATAATAAATTAAACTCTTACACTTACAGGACTCGCAATTAAGTTAATAATGTTTTTCAACATTGGGGCCTTGTGCTTGTTGATGGTTGTCATCGATTCTCTGATAATACTCCCCAGCGAGTCACAGCGATCGGCTGGGTCTATGCTGCATATAACCTTGCCGTGTTTTGACGCTCCTTTAAGTATCATGATAATTGTTAAGTACATATAAACAAGATATTCTTGAGTCAGTTTTCTGCATTTTTTTCAATTGCTATACTCATCTTCTTAAACTTTTTAAAATTCACTAAATTTTGCAGGGGAAGGTGATTAAGACCGAAAGTGTCGAGTACATGCCGTTTTTTCTTTCCTTTTTTTCGCACTCTCTGCGCCGCCTCGTTTTTTTCGGATATGATCAGTTACCGAATTTATTGGGATTTTTGTTCGGAATTGCTCAAATGATCCTATAAAAGGCAAACAAATAAATAAAAAAAAAAAAAAAAATCAAAAGCTGCTAGAATATACAGACACGAAACTCAGCTCAATCGAGACTACAAGGTATTACACAAAGGATAAATAACCAGAAACAAATAAAGATATGATGGTGCCTGAAGTTCACGAGAACAATGAATCAAATGACAAGGTCTGATTGGCATTAATTTATATGCGAAGAAGAAATATCTTCTCGAACGGAAGGTATATTTGAGTTCTGTAGATGAAATTCAAGCCTAGGTCCAAAAATATTTAAGATCGAATGAAATGTAAGTTTTTCTTGCAACTATTGTATTGTCATTACATGTCAAATATTAAGTTAAAGGAATATTTATTTAACCAAAATGATTGTTATGCTCAACATTAACTATCTATAAAACACCATGATATAAAAGTCTGACAAAAATCCACGCAATACATTAACTTTCACCAATACAAAATCCTGCCAATATGCGCAAAAGTTTTGTTGAGCCATTGTTGTTACTAGATATAGAAATGCTACATCTAAATGGACAAATAGATAAAACGTCAGCCCAGTTAGCCAATTCCTCACGCAACAGAAAAAACATCAGAACAATTGAAACAATTATAAAACTAGGAGAAATAAAATTGAAACACATTAACGAGAGGAAGTTGTCATGCCTTAGTCTACAGACAACTGTTTCAAACTCTTCAAATATATTCTAAACTTTCGAATGTCTCTTGGCCCACAAGGCTCTTAGTTACCTCTTCTATGTATAATCATTCACATATAATACAAATATGTTTTCTCCAATATTTTTACAAGCACAACTACATAAATTTATCTCTTCAAGATATTTTTAAATCTTTCATAAAAATAATAAATATATACATCTCATTTTACATCCAAACGAATACAATATGATTAATATGATTTACAAAATGATAAAAATATTAACTGTTTTTAAATCATTCTAATGAATATAAATATTAAAGCAGTGAATCGAGTAAGAGTATATACATAAGGCTCTAAAACTTTGAAATATAACCACCACCACTAATAATTCTCTTTTTATCAGATAATTTCTTGGAACTAAAATATAAGGGTGTGAGGATACGAGAGTATACTCTGTGAGTGAATACAAAATGTATAAACATATAAAAAATATTTATAAAGAAACATTTTAAGAATATATTTAAAATTTAAGTAGAATTCATATCGTTTGAAAAAAAAAATCATTACTTGTTTCAAAAATCATTGGGCTGATTTTTTTTTCTCGACGTTTACTTTAACCAAAAGTAAACTCAAGTCATTGGTGACCTATTTTTTTCTACATAAAAATCATGTAAGTTAATTTAAAAGAAAACGAATATTTTACAAGTAAAAGTCATGTTCATTTTATAAAAATTGCCCATCATCGATATTAACCTCGAGTAGTATATGAATTCACATGTGTTTGTTTTCGACATTTGTACCTAGTGTGATACTTCATAAATGAGATCATAATCTCTCTTTTATCAGACCTACTAATGCATCACTCACCTAAAATGGCCATTATCCCAATTTGTCCATAAGCTACTTAACACATAGTTACAAATGGCTTTTTAACTATTATTATCATGAAATCAAATTAATAGCAGTTGGTTCTTTAGCCCAAAATTAATATAAACTCAATCATTCATGAAATTACAAGAATCCAAAATAAAAATATTAATAAGTATACCATTATAAATCAAGACATATTAAAAAAATCATTAGTTCATTATTACTAGCATTAAAACCTCTCTCTCTCTCTCTCTCTCTCTCTCTCTCTCTCTCTCTCTCTCTCTCTCTCTGTGTG
>JAWDEX010215787.1:0-10273 GCA_035221805.1 Trichilia hirta
AAATTAATGCTGGAAAAAATCAATGCCATTCGGTCCCATTAAGGATTTGTGGTTGTCACAAGATATATATATATATAAACCTATGCATGGAGTTTTTTTGCCGAGTTTTTCTTAAATTAATTTTTTGTTTCAAACTGGAAAGCTCCGTTTAGCATAAGATATGCGAACTTTAAAACTAACTGTGACCAATTTAAACTCTTATCACAATTTAAACTAAGTTTGTTTAAAAATTTGTTACAATTTATTTACATAAATCAAAAGTATTAAAGACTCGAGAAGGATTAATCTGTCAGCTAGTGATAAGGAATGGACGGTGCAGTTTAAAGGCCTTTTATCATGTGTTTCGTGCTACCAGAATCTGATGATTTCATCATATATCTTATCCATATTACATGCAGTACGAGATAATATTATTGGTTCGGACTTCGTAGTTCGATTCTTTGTTATCTATTTGGATTTGGATGTCTGTCAGAAATTTCACACGCTTCCCATCAAACTTCATGCGTAGATTTTGTTGGAAATAATGTAGCCCTTGCCCTTTCGTTTTTTTGAAGGCTTACTGTATTTTATGCATAAAGAAATCTAGTCGAAGATCATGTAGAAACTTTATTATAATTCTCTCCTTCTTAGATCAAGTACTCAGATAATCCAATTTTTTAATGTTTTTTTGACAACAGAGCATTCGGGCTTCAGCCGGGATTGTGTAAACAATAAAACATGATCATCACTTAAAACCAGACGTCGAGCACCATCCACTTCTGAACGCACGACATTTTTGCACAAAGACATGCGAGAATCACAGACAGAAGGACAATGCTTCATCTGGTACGATCCTGGAAGTGTTCCGTATTTCTCAAACTTAAACCAGTTCTTCAATTTCCGAGTTCCAGGGTTTCCGTCTACTCTTAAACCATTTCCCTCTGATTTGTCGTAGTTGTCAACTTTCCAGACGGCAACGATGTCGAGAATTTCTCGTTCAGATTCATGGCTTCGTGGATAATGCTAGTGTTTTTGTAAGATGTGGAGAATTTGTATACCGTTGTATATATGGGTAGTTTGGTAATTTCAGAGAACAGAATTAAACATGTCTGCTTTCATATCTAAAATGCACAATACGTATTATTGAATAAAAAAACACTTTCTTTCTCTTTCGTTTCTTACCAAAACTTGCGGAATTAGTTTTCTCACTTCTCATCTCTGCTTCAAGTCTTAAAGCAAACCCATTTTTCTTCTATGGAAACAGAAACTTCCGGAAATGAATGCAATTCCTTTTAATAATGAGATTAAAACCATTGAAATCAAACCCATTTATCCTTGTTTACGAAGCTTGCATAGAAACCCATTGATTTTGGTTCTTCTGCAAATATAATTTGAGTAAATACATAAAGTGAACCTTGCCAAACCGCAATCAGACAAGTTTTAAAATGAGTTACGGAGAATGCATAAGAGTGTGAGTCGTACTACCAAGCGAGCTAAAACAGTAGTGTTGAGTTTGTTCGAGTCTAGTGAGTTAGGGAGTTAGATCAGTTTCAGTCAAGGGAATTGGTGAACTGGATCAGGTTAGTTTGTCAGAAATATACACTAATGTACTGTATAATATAATTTATAGTGATATAACTGTATTGTATAATGCAAAATTTAAATTTTAAAATTAATTTATATTTTTCTATATTATATTTTTAATTTTCCTAATAAGAATTTTAAAAATATAACCCAAAATTTTTCTTAAAAATTATTAATAGCAAATTAAAAAATGTATATAGCAAACAAAAATAAATTGTATGCATATAGTAACACATGATATTAAGAAATTAAATATAATTGCATGATACAAAATGAAATCTTTATCTTTAAAAAAAAAATAATAAAACAATAATACTAAGTACACTAACTTTTTAATTTATCCAAAATTATGATTTTATTATGAAAACCATATTTTTCCAATCTTCTTAAATCATTTTCAGTAGATTGGGCTACAAGCCCAAACCCAAAGGACCATATGAAACACTTCCTTTTTTTTTTTTTTTTAAGTAATTGTAGAGGATGTTTCTAAATTCTAACGTTTACACGATTTTTTTTTTTTTAAAAATAATTATCTTGCATACTTATTGAAGATCTAGATTGTTTTTGAATTCGAATATTTTTTTATAATAAAAATATCTTTTTATTATCATTGTCCTTATCGTGATTCATGGTCATTGTCAATGTGGATGTTGCCTATATAGTTTCTCCCTGACCAATTATTAAATTTGGTAGTGAGAGCTTGCTATTTCCCAACTTCAAAAACAAAACACTTGAGTTTATTATTAAAAAAATAAATCGAAATTCTAAATGGATTTAAAAATATGTATTAATTACTAAATATTTAATAAATTGGTGTATAAATGACATAATTTTTTGGTTTTATTTAAGAATTTTTTATAATTAATAAAAAAATATATATAATTTTAAATATTTAAAAAAATGAAGAAGTACGTTGAATTTACACATGAAGGATGACGAGAAGCCATGATCGTCAAGGCAAACATTGCGGGTGGGAATGGACTAAAGAGAGAAAAGAAAAGTAGGACCCGCATTATGATTGGTGCCACGTTTCAAATTCTTAGCCCTTTAACGTGATCGGGATGTTATGGTCGATCGCAGACCGTCATGATCATCTTCCTAACAACAAAGTAGCTGTATTATTAGCACCGCTGTCTCAACACGTGGCACCAATTTAGCGGGCCGCTAAAAATCCTCCTTCGTAATCTTCTCTGCAAACCAATCCTACAACGGTAATATCACGTGCTTTAACTTACACGTGTCTCTTTTGCATAATTGGAAAAAATATTATTAAAAAAATATTTTCCTCAGCCTCCTTTGATGGATAAATGGTCCAATAGATTTAGATCGCTACGAATAGCGGTGACGTCATGCTAAGGTGAGGCCACGTGTGCAAGCACGTGGAAGGTTACGAAATATTGGACGGTGAATTCGCTCTTTTAGGCTTGGTCACTTTGTCGTATGGTCCAATGTTTGATGACAAAACGACATAGAAACCTTTTGTTGAATAAAAAAAAAAAAATTTAAGGATTTTTTTTTAGGGTGTTTTTTTGTTCTATCAACTTCAATCATAAATCACGTAGCGTGTACTACAAAAGTAGAGATTTGGCTTATATTTTCACATGGGAATCATTTTCATTGATGTAGTAGTCAAAAGAAAGATTGAAATGTATAAATATGTGATAGACGGTGTTCATTTTTATTATAATTTAATATTTATTTAGATTGAAAAGAATGGTTGAAATAAATTAAATAAAAAATTCAATTATATTTTATCTCTGAAGATTTGAGCTAATAGTTTGTATTGATAAAAACGAGTCATTTTTTTAATACGCTTTCAAATTCGACTTAAAAATATGTATAAAGTCAAGTAAAATTAAGCGTAAATTTCAAAAAAAATTATTAATTTACGTAAACATATAAAAGTTAAAAAATACAACTAATAATTTAGATTTAATAGTAATAGCGTTCTTTTCTTTACTAATTTCTTTATCAATTTTAAAGTCAAGCAATAATTTTAATATAATATTTGAATTCTTATAATAAACTTGTTAATATAAAACGAAAAGGAAATTAATTAATGAACATGAGGTGATGCATGATGAAAATGAAAGGAATTCATTTCTTTTAGTATGGAAAAGAAAAAAGAAGACTTTTGTTTAAAGAGGTTACGAGTCTTTCTAAATGCATGCTTGAAAGAGTTCATTTTCTTAAGATTGTGACCCTAAACTTTGTCCTAATTATAAAATGATCAAAAGCCACCTCTGTTTTATTTAGAGATCAAAAATTAATTTAAAATATGAGAATTTATTGAGTTTAATGTTTATAGTGACAAATAATATAATTTAAAGTATATGTTGAAAATTGTTTGGGAGAAAACGAAAGTAACAAGATAAAAGGAGGAAAATCCTAATAAGAAGATTAGGGTGGTAATTAAAGAAGAAACAAACAAACTATTTTATCACTAAACAATAAGTTAAGATGAAAATTTTAAAATATTTATAAACAAACATGCTACAATCCTTACCAACGCTATAGGAATATGAATTTTAATTCAATGATCAAATAATAATCTATGTCAAAACCTTACCGATATATCTCTAAACTTTAATTCAGAGGTTAGATCGAGTTATAAATCTTACAAAATAAGTCTATCTACAAAACACAGGCATTAAACTTAAACAAGTTATTAAGACCTTTTTACTAAAGGTTGAAAACCACCTTGAATAAATGCTATAATTTCAAAACGTACAACCTAACAATGACCATTCTCAAAAAATAAAAATAGAAAGTAGTGAAAGAGAACACGTGTCAACTCTCAAAGTTACATATTTTCATAAAAATTATGTAACACTGTTGTATGTTAAGCTTTCACTTACATATTCATCATTAAAATGAGAGTAATAAAAAGCAATAATTAAAGTGTAGCCCACTAATTAGGGATTGCACATAAAACTTTCCAAAAATCACTTACCCTCCTATTCTCGAGGAGTTCCAATTTTGAACTTGAAAAACAAGTTAATAGAGTCTATAAAAAAGGGACAAAATTTAGCATGAAAAGTATGCAAATTATTTTCTTTCTTCATTCTAAAAAAATTTATCTACGTCAATGCTTTGCATTTTTAATAGAGATCTGATAACTCTAAATACTCTAACTCTTCAAGTATTGCTATTATTTTAGTTCATCACCCTTATATTTTAAGTCATTGATTTAAGTATCGAAATTTTTTTATTAGACAGCCAACATTACTATGAGTATTTCTCTGTGTTAGTAGGATGTAAGTAATCAATCACCTAGAATGATTGCCATATGATGTTTAAAATTATCAAATCAATTTGTTGTATCAAAAAAAAAATTTATTTATATTAAAAATAAATTTATTTATTTATTTTTGTTAAATATAAGTTCTATTATATTTATTTATTTTATTTGACTTGTCTAATAGTTAAAAGTAAAATTAAAAAGTATTTTATGTGATTATAATAAATTTTCTTTTTAATTTATGAATCTTCTAATGAAGACTAACAATTATAAAGTATCCAAAAAAGAATAAAAACTTGATAGGGTTTAATTAATTATATGCTAAATGAAAAACAAATCAAATCACTTTTACATGTGTTTTTAAATAATCAATATCAATATAATGTAAAACTCTATTTGTATCTAATAAATTCTTGAAATTTTATTAACTTCTTTTATAAAATTATTTTTCATTAATTAAAAATTTAATAATTGAATATATCATCGAAAAAAATTAGAGAGGGAGGGACAAGGTTACAAGGTTACGATACAACTGGTTGTACCATACATTTCTTATGAAATTATAATAAAAAAAATTTTATTGTCTATTTTATAAATTAAAAATTATAATAAAAAATAAAAAAATAAAAAATATATACGGTCCATCAAGGTTGACCCACGAGGGATAGAAATGGACCATACTTTTAGTTTTCTACTTCCATTCTTCCCCTCCGATGTTGCGTTGAAGCTCGTCCGTCTGTCCCAAACTATTCCGTTAAGACATTATATGTCAATGTCTGATCTTCTTACGTGATAGACACGTGGCTTATTATCACGAAGGGAGTGATTAGATCAAATCAGTTCCGACTATCCATGAAAGCGCAGTCCAGTCAAGTCTGTGATGTTGTCACCTGTGACTCTAAACTTGTCAACAAGACCGAAGCAACCCAAGTTGCTTTTTTGTAACAAGCTAGGCAAGTGGCAACACCTTTTGGCAACAAGCAACGGGTAGAGAATGGGTAGGCAGCAAGCAACAAAAATGGGTTCGAAGGACAACAATATTCTCCATTCCAATACGACAACAATTTCAAACTATTTGGCTTCTCTTGTAATTCACAAGAAAGCTAAGAAGTAGGAGTAACAATTTTATATGGGAAAAAAATTAGGAGAATTGGGATATGATGGAAGCATTTGTTGAATAGAATAGTTGTAATTTGACCTAATCCTTGAAATGAGTACCTAATTACTTGATTTAAAAAATTTAATGCAAAATTTAGGAAATTTTAGTATAAAACTCAAAAAATATATATATATATAATTATGGTAAATGAATCATTATATCGTAATGCTTTTTTTTATTGTTAATGTCGATACAAGTTTCATATCAATAATTTAGGTGTTACTCTTGTTGAAATCACAATAGATAAGTTTGTTATTCGAGTCTTCTTACCAATGACACCTACTTTTACATAAGAAAAATAATTCGTTATGTACTAAAATATTTTTAGGTCTAAACTTAGTGCTTGAGTATAACAAATTCTTTTGTGATTCATGGGTTTAAATATTAATGTCGATACAAAATTCAACATCAACATTTAGGATTAAGTTATTTTTACTATATTTTAAAAGAAATGTGAAAAAAAATATTAAGTAATACTAACTATATTTTGAGAGAAATGTGAAAAAAATATGTGATAATACTAAATTTTAATATGATTCATTTATTTTTTGTTGACACTTATATGACATCTCGATTTTTTATCTTATAGTAAATTATTGTTTAAAATTTACAACATCTCAATTTTAAACTAAGCTTAAAATTGTCATGAATATTTTCAAAAAAAAAAACAACAACAACAATGTTGTGACATTCTTTAATATGATGTTGTTTAGTCGGTAACAAAAGGTAATTAATTTTATAATAATATAAATTTTTTATATTTTTATATTTTAATGGAAGTATGTAAAATTTAAAGGCATAAAAAAATTATACAAAACACATTGTAGTGATATAATTTTATCACGTTAATTTGTATTTGTAGCATTACTAGTTGATTTATATTTAGTTGAACTCTCGAGCTAAAAAAAACGTTATGCATGTTTTTAATTTATTAATTTTTTCAAAATTTAAAAAAATATAACAAATAAATTATAAATTTTTGCTAAACTTTGGTATTTTCCTCCTGTAAAAAAATATTTGTATAAAAGTAGAACAAAGATTCATCAATATGAATGCTTCAATCCAAAACCATTTTTCTTAATACATATCTTGCAAGTAAAACTTCCATCCAACTTAAAGAAAAGGACACCACATAAATAATTTTCACATGTTTTAAATGTGATGTATTTCAAATTTATCTCTTATTTATCTAAACTACTATTATCATTAATTAATTTTAAAGTTGTGTATATACACAAAATTTACATAATAATATAATTATAATATTTTTTATTTATTTTATTTAATTTTTTATTAAGTAAATTTAAAAAAAAAACATGATAATAACTAAAAAAGAAGTTCTTGTATTTCTCTCAAACATACAAACAAAAAAGAAAACACACACAAAGACATAGACACATATACACACAAAGATACTAATAATGTTAATGCAACAAGCCAACGAATTTATCGTTGCACCTATATCTGGTCGCGATCTTATAACTATTGTGACTAGAAAGTATTTATTTTTCTTGGATTACGTTTTTGTTTCGAGATTTTTGGCTTCTTATGAATCGCCTCCCCCATGTATGCCCCTTATAAGTGCTGCTGATTGATGATCGTAGGACTCAAACTAAAAACTTATCTTTTTTGGGTGCATCATGAATACCACTTGAGTTATAACTCCAAATCATTCTCTTGGAATTCGTACTTTTCATCATAAATGATTCGTTTGCCTCGAAATAATTCGGCCCGATAGGAAAATCCCAATTCATTGGGCCTTTTAATACAATCAAATAAAAAGTCTCAGGGGCGTCATATTCTAGGAGTGCAGATTATGTGATTGGATACAATTAAATTGAAAGTCTCAGGGGCGTCATATTCTAAGAGTCCAGATTATGTGATTGAATAAATCCTCCTTTATCTGTTGCAGGTCAAGGACTCCTTCTCCTTCCCCTTCTTCAAACTCCAATTTGTATTTTTCATAGAGAAATCTCTAATCAACGATAGAATAAAATTCATTTTGCATTATATCTAAGGAATTCCTTGGTTCGCTTAAGTAGTACTTATGATGCATTTAGAAAAGATAAGTCCCTAGTTCGAATCCTAAAATCTTCAACCAACGATAACTATAAGGGGCATATATGGCAGAGGCGATTCCTAAGGGACAAAAAATTTCGAAATGAAAACGTAACCCAAGAATAACAAATACCTTCTCATTGTTATAGTCTCCGAGTCATGATTAAGTATAGATGCAATAGTAAGTTCACTGGCTTATTACATTAATAAATAATATAATATTTTATTTAATAATGCTCAAGATTCAATCATCTCATATAAATAGTTGTGACATATTTATATTATTATTAAATTATTTGTTTTTTAAATTTTAGAAAAATATATTATATAATAATAATATAATTTCATTATGTTATGTTGTATAATTGAGTTTGTGTACTAAATTTTATATAAGATTTTATTTGAGATTGTGATAATTTTATTAGTAAAATGAAAAAAAAAATATTTAATAAAATTTACGCCCACTTTTACATGAACACCGATTAAATCAAGTAGAAGTTGGATGTTGAAATTTGGAAGAAGAAATTAAGAGAAGATAGACAAATAGTTGGTTTAAAAATGGAGGGAAGGGGAAGTTAGGCGCCAATAAACCGCGAGAAGCCAAAGTGGCTTCACGTTTTACGTTAACATAAATACTGCGAATTCCCCCGCTACTCGTTCCGACTACTGTCAGTGGTTTTCATTCATTTTTATTTATAGAATATTAATTATTCTACCATATTCTCTCTCTCTCTCTCGTCATCCACCTCTTCCAATTTTGCAAATCAGCCAATCAACGGGTTGCTCTTCACAGCTTTGAATTTTAAGCCCTGCTACTGCTTTTCAATGCACACTCTTATTAGGGTTTTGCTTATTTTCTTTATTCTCTTCTTCTTTTGATTCTTGAGTTGAGTTGAGTTGAGTTTGACTCTGAACAGAATACAAGAGACTGATGTTTGAAATTTTATGGTAAGAATCTTGAATGATACCCATTTTATCGTTTCTCAATTCTTCGATCAATCTTTTGGGCTTGTGTCTTAAATTTTTTTTTACTCGTTGTAGGATCAAATTCGTTGATATGTTTTTGTTGATGGAAGGAAGGTGAGTGGGGCAATTTAAAATTTTGGAATTTTTGAAGAAGTTCCTTGAATTGTAGCTAATACGGCGTTGCTTTGCTTTCTGTGTTTGCTTGTATGCATTTGCTTAGTGATTCTTTACTCACAATCTTCATGAATTTGGGCTTGCTTATTTATGATTGTTTAATTTTATTGAAGCCTATGCATTTATATCATCTGAGTTGTGAGCGTTCGTTCTGTTTGCCACCTACCATTTGATTCAAACCTGCTTTTGCCTCGGTATCAATTCCGGGTTGAATTCAAATTTGTTTATTTTCACATTTTCCATTTGAAAAGTCTCATGTGTAATGGTAACGATTGCAGGTTTCTTCTTGTATTTGTAGCGTCTTATTTTTCTCGTTGAATAGTAAAGAATTGTCATACTTTACTTGTGATGAATTTCTCTTCTTTTCTTCTTTTTTACATTTCCCTAATTTCTTCATTTTATTATGTGCAGAAACTGCAAGTTTTGACCCATCATTCAGCCTTCTGATAAGGGATAAGGTGACAAAACCTGTTACTTTTACATTTTTTGAGGCAGTATTATGAGAATGGTTCACTTTCTTTTAAATGTGTAGGAGATAGATAGAAAGCGATGGAAATGTTTTAATTTACTTCTGGAATTGTTATATGAAAAATTATCATTTTCAAAATCTTTTGGAGACTTCCAGTGAGAGTGATTTGGAGGCTACTTGTGAGTAACCTACTAGTTTCGCTTTTTGTTGGTTAGTTTTTGATTACTTCTCTTTATGGCTTCCCTCTGTTACTTTTCCATTTTTCCTGTGACTTATACATCTACATTCTTTGAAATTCTTTTTCTTAAATTGTACTTTACCCAATTCATATCTAGACTAATGTATTGCGTGGATCCTTTTATTTGTGTACATCCGTAAATTTAATTGGAAATTTGCTAATTGATTTTGTTTTTCTTAAATTGGTAGATATAGTAAGTTTAAGGATATGGGATGCCTGTTGTCAACATCAAAGGATACTGCTGGAAATAGGAGGAAGCCTGGAAACATTGGCGAGGTTTCTGTTTATGTACCTGGTTTACGGATTCCTAAACCTGTTGATTTCTCTCAGTCACTTGGTGACAGCTTGTCAAAGAATTTGGTAGAGCGTTTATCTGCTTTGAGGACTCGTATAGTTGTCATGGCA
>JAWDEX010215818.1:0-10273 GCA_035221805.1 Trichilia hirta
TTAGGTGATCTATCCCACCGTTATTTGGATAGATGGCGACTCCATTTTTAAATTTTTCTTTACGTCAAATTTTGGACAACGTCAACAATTAGTAAGGCTAATTATTAAATTTAAGTAACCTAGATTAGACTAATGAAAGGCCATCTAAGTAATTAGTAGGGTTAATTATTATTTTAAATAGCTTATAGTTAAACTCATGAGTGACCACCTAGGTGATCAACATGATTGATTAGGAATTGATAATATTCTTGAAATTTATTGATAATACGGAGACAATTACGATTATCACTATGTGACTACTCATAGCCAATATTAGTAAGATGGGTAATATATTGAATTTAAGTAGCCTAGATTAGACTTGTAAAAGGCCACCTAGGTGATTAGTAGAGCTGATTATTATTTTAAATAGCCTATAATTAGACTCATGAGTGGCCAGTTAGGTGATCAACATGATTGATTAGGAATTGATAGTATTCTTGAAATTTATGGATGATACGAAGACAGTTGTGATTGTCACTATATGACTACTCATATTCAATACTAGTAAGATGGGTAATATATCGAATTTAAGTAGCCTAGATTAGACACGTGAAAGGTCACCTAAGTGATTAGTAGGGTTGATTATTATTTTAAATAGACTATAAGTAAACTTATAAGTGGCTACCTAAGTAATCAGCATGGTTGATTATGATTTGATAGTATTCTTGAAATTTATGAATAATATGAGGACAGTCGCGATTATTACTATGTGACTACTCGTAGTCAATACTAGTAAGATGGATAATATATTAAATAAAATAAGTTTTTTTAACTTAGGTACAAACCTTTAGATAACTTAAATGATTTTTGTGAAAAGAAATTTACTAGTGGTCTTGGGTGTACCTCTAGACAAGGTATTACCTTAGAAAATTGGTAGCTTAATGAGTTATTAAAAAAAGCATACGCCTAGTAAATGATACAAAGATTGAAAATGAATTATTTGAAAGCATGTATGATTATGAGCAATGTTTTATATTAAATGTTTTAGCTTCCTAATAAATTACTCTAGTGCACTATTTATTGTAATAGTTTTTTCACAAGTATACTCTCGTATACTCATCCTTCACTTCACTATTTTATGTTAAAGATATTACAGAGTTTATGACGAGGTGATAGATTTTAAGGACTAGTACATCTCTAATAGAAAGGTAAACTTGACTTACTTTTACTATGTATTCACTATATGTCAGTAATATTTTGGATACTATATTTAATGTTTTAGAAAGATTATTTGAATTTAATTATTTGTATAATATTTGGTAAAGTTGAAATATTTTTATTCTTTGATTTTATAATTTAAAATTTATTATAAATGTTTTATAGATTAAAAAATGACGATACATTGAGCCTTGTGAACTCTTGTGTTGCGATTTTAGTTATATGATCGTAATATGAAAATACACAATAACTAACACAGATAAGATTCCAATTTGGGGCGTCACATAAGTATAAACTAACAAAGTGATGCCATTTTGATTGCAGCTAATGTCAAATTAAAATTATATTAACTAATTAAATTACCCTCACACTAACATCAACAATTTATCAGAGTTAAATCAAGACATTAGAATGACATTGATTAAAATTTTCTAGATTTGAGTGATGATTTTCAAAAATTTCAGAGATACTTTTACTTACTACCACAAACATGCAGACTAAAATGATATTTCTTAGAAATTCTGGGTTATCAATCATTTCATGATAAATTTTAGGGCCACCACTTTCTAATAAACAATAAACATATATTGCTTAGTAAATGATTTTTGATGATGAAGATCGGACTCTGAATTGAGAAGCTTATCTGCTAATTTTAATACATTTAAAGCTATCGTCAGAGAAAGTGACAGTGGTGCATTTGCACTAACAATAGGGTCGACTCAACGAAAATCTTAAACAAAGCCACAATGCCGATATTCATTGACCCAAAGGTGCAGTCTTTTTCATACTATATCTTCTTGTTCTTGTGCGAAGAGATGGAGGAACTGGATACTGGAAGAAAGAATGTCAGGGCCTTTATCTAAATAAACCCAATAAAATGATCATATAGGAATCGATTATGTTAAGAATCAGCATTCAAATTAATTGCAATTTTAACTTAGATTTTTTTTTCAAACTATGATATATGGAAATTTAATATAAGGCTCTAAATATTAGTGTGTGGTCGAGTTGATACATAATATAGTATATAATGGCATCAGAGCGCTGCTGAACCCTAGAAGTTCCTCCTTTGTATCCTCACATAATTAAGAACCACGACTGTAAAGGATTACGGGCTTCAATGAAAAATTATGATTTAAAAGCTTACATAAAAATCGAAATTTGATGTGATTTTATGTCTATTTTACAAAGATTCATTTTAATTTTTTATTGAATAATGATCAAAATGTTAAGCGTTAATAGAATGTTATCACGAATACTAAGTTCTGAATCTATACCTTGATTAGTAGCATAGATAGATCGAATCTAGAATAAGATGACTTACAATGAATTTTATTTGACAAACCTTTTAAATTTAGTATACGTAACTATCTGGAATACATATACGTTTAAAAATAAAAACAAGGGGAAGGTCGATCCGAGATTTTCTGAAAGCAGGAAAAAAAAACGAACGAAAATCTAGTTTACATGAATATAAAAATAAAACTGTGTCATGCATGCCACTTTCTTCATCTATTGAATTCAGGGACACTATTTGAAAACCCTAACTCACCCTAAAATAAAGCATAAAACACTTCTTATTCCAAACAGCAATCTTTCGAGACCATCTCATCTCATTTCTGTGTAAACTTTTGGAACCCTAACAAGCTGAGTTTGTTGGGATGCTTTTAAGGAGCACCCGGTGGATCTTTATGACCAACACCAGGGCTATGGCCGGGACATGTCGGTCGGAAAGCTTCTGCCTCTGTATACTTGTATCGATTTATAGTATCCGAAGTAAACGAAGGAGGTTTAAGTTTATTTATCAACAAAATGTTTCTAGGGACAGCTAGTTGGCGAACACGGAATGGCCTTGATGCTGCTATTAAATAAAAGTTTTGGCTAAGGAGGAGAAAAACAAAAAGAGTTGACGTCAAAATTTTGTGTGCCATGAATGACAAAAACAGAAGTTTTGCCAAAGCTAAAGATCAGAAGAAAACTGGTGATAGAAACAAAAGAAACCTAATTGTTTCAGGATTGTTTAATCGATCACAAACTACACTATGAAATGCTAAGTGTTAGCTGCAGAGAGTGGTATTTAAGTTGATTGCCTCGGCCCCACGATGGGGCTTGACAGTTCTGAAGATGGTGTAAAATAAGGGTTTGCAGCACATGGTAGGGTTTTCGTATAATATTAATGTAATATTGAAGGGAGAAGGAAGCATGGGAATAATTTCTAAAAATGGAAAGTCTAGTGTTATTGACTCATTCCAAATCAGATAGGTTTCCAACAGCCATTCGTTGGAATTCATATAAAATTTTTTAAGGAAAGCGCATTGATTTTGATCAGACAACACCCACAATACTTTGCTTTTAGATTTTTGGTTTATTTAGTAGGTTAGAGGCTCGACTCCAAAAAAAGATTTTCAAAGGAAAATGCTTCCTCCACTTAACTTATTTTGGATTTGTTCAGAGTATATGTTTCAAAAATTTTCATCTCCTTTGTCTTTCTTGATAACGAGAAAATTTATAAGATCACTCACTACCCATTTTATTCCGCGAGTTTCCTAGAAGTTTATTGATGCATGTGTGAAACTAAGAGCACACGTGTGTCGATGAAGTTCCATACTTATATAATTTCTTCAGTAGCTTTTGACAATAAATATTTAAAATACCTTCTCAGAAATAAAATCAAATTTTGACCATTTTAAAATCTGTCAAAGCCCTATTAGGATACTGGGAAGTTGATATCCCAGGTAGTCCCTGTCTACTAATATGCAAATTCATTTGAAGGCACAGAACATCATGAAATAAAGAAGACAAGCAGAAGCGTTAGTAATTTTTTGATTAAAGGAAGTTATAAGCCTTGGATCAGCGATTAGTCTCCAACATAATGCCATCAAAACTCATATGTTTATGCAGTGTAAAGATTGCATTAGAAATTTAGAGAGAGAGGCAGATACATATTCCATTTGTGCTAAGGGCGGTATCCTCTTCTTTTCTTAATTATTTTATGCAGTGTAAGATTGTATTAGAAATTTAGAGAGAGAGGCAGATATATATTCCATGCGTGCTAAGGGCGATATCCTCTTCTTTGCTTAATTTTTTTATGCACTTTTATGTCCTCATATGAAAAGAACTTCCTGTAATCACACTAAAACACACACATATATGTATTAAAATTGCATCAAACTTTGAATAAACTTCAATCACCATCGACTTTCTTTTTGTTGCCCTAGCCTCAACCTCAGTATATACATATTGGGTAAGTAATTAATAGGCTATACCAAGCTACACATCTAGGAAATGTTTTCTTTGCTCACTTTTTATTCCTGACCAATCTCATGTCAGGAATAATTTGCGTTCAGTGCCATGTGATGTTACCAATACCTGACTATTTATTCTTATATATACCAAAAACGAGGGGAGACTAAAAAAATGACCATTTATGGCTTGATCTCGAATAATTTTTTATTCTAAAAACCTGGAGCGAGTACGTTTTTCCGTTAAACTAAAGAAAAACCTTTAGGATCTGTTGGCCATGTTTGTTCGAGTGGTAGCCCACCAAAAATCTGAAATCTACATCTTTCTGAGCTTGCATTTTACAACAAAGCAATAGATTCATTGGAGGCGAAAATTCTAAAATATAAGTTAATAAATTATCTTCTCTATTTTAGCTGTTAATTAGGTTGAGATATGGATATAGCTACCTTCTTGAACAAAATATTTTAAGCGACGATTTATTCCAACTGGTTCGAGCGAAGTATATCGTCGAAACAAAGCTCTCTCTTGGATATGCAATATATGTCTATATATACATGTAGAAAAATCTTAAACCACAAGTACTATGGCAAGGAATATTATGGGTGAAGAATTTTTAGAGGACATAAATTCTTATTTGATTATTATAACATATGAATCCATGCAAGTATGGCTCAAAGAGAAAAAGAGGGAAAAAAAATGAAAACGAAAGAAAGAATAAATTTTCCTAGAATCAAGCTAATGGTATTGCTAAATATAAAAAAGCACATCTAAAACTTCCTTTTACAAGAATGAAAATTAATTATATGGTGATGATGTTGACTGTTGGACAAGAATAAGATTTAAACAATATGTGTGCTGCTCTTTATCTTTATCATGATTCTTGTCAATAGGACCCAAAAGATTTTTATTTTAAGTAGCTTATACTGTGTGCTGAAATCAGTTGAATACTTGTCGATTGCTTTATGTTTTTAACACTTTCCTAATTCTTGATGATTTGATAGATTTCTTGGGGCACTTGGCTATAGCAAACTATGGTTATGCGGAACCATAAGAATTTTGGAAGTATTCTTGAGTGGTATATTTTGATTTGATGATTCAGCAAGGACTAATTAGTAGTTCCTTGAAACTAGTGTCCTAAGATTTATACGAGCAGGAGAAGCAACGCAACCTCGAAGCAGAAATACGGAATTAGATTGTGCTAATTAAACCCATATTATTAAGAATATATGAATAAGAAGGAACAAATGAATTGAATTCATGAATTTAGGAACGTTAAATGTTTTTCCACTGATGTTCAACCTAGCAAATTAGTAAAACATACATTCTATTTACACTAGTTCTAGAGGTACATTACAATATTATATTATACGTAATGTATTAATTCTCTCCTATTCCTATAAATATAATTTTATCTATTTTAACTTTGAATCATCAATTTTGCATTTCAAAAATATCGAGAATCTATGTATAACAAGTAGTGGCAAAATTAATCCATAAAAGACGATTTTTTTAAAAAAAAAAATTGTTTCAAATTTAACAAAATTCAGATATATGTTATAATTTTTATGCAAAATATTAAATCACTTTTTTATTCAAATTCCTAAAGTTAAAATTAAAGTTGTTCTCAGGATTAATTTTTCCTTCACGAGTGCTTCAACTTTGTGCTTTGTAACCTTCAACCGGAATATTACTGTTTAAAATGCTTTCAAGGTATTCCCATTGTCTTCTACTTTGTATTATTTTAATTATAGCATTTTATTTTTTAATTTCTTGTGGCTTATATATCACTAATGCTGGTTAATTTTTCAATTACTAATTAATTTTTTTCGTTGGTACTTTCATACGAACACATTCCCTGTGGAATACTCGTCAACTATAGAATAATAATTAAAATTATTAAAATTATAAACAAGTCTACTGACTCAGTTCCTGCCCAACTTCCACTATAAAATTGTCGGTCTTTTTATGCTTGATTGCATTGAAACATATTCATGAATCAACATGACTCAATATCAAGATCGTCCCTACCAATATATTCCAATCGCAGAAGGAACGAATGCATATATATACTATGGAATTTAAGGATTCTTTAAGATGATGTTGTAATGATGTTGTTTTTATTGTGTTTTAAGGTATAATAAATAAAATATTTAATAAACAACAATTTGTTGTGAAAATTAATAATATATTGATTATTATTATTTTTTTTAAAAATTCATTGAATATATTGATTAAGTTCAAGTAAATTATGCTTTCAGCATTTAATAAAATAAACCTCTTTGACTTATAATTAAAACTTAAGCAGCTTATACTAATAAACAGTAGCAACTTTAATTATCTAAGAACAATTAATAAGAAGTTAATTTAGACTGAAAATTTGTTGCTTAATAAATTTAAATTTATGAAAAAACATTAAATTTTTTACCTGGTCTTTTGCTCTTTTTTTTAATCTTTTATGTTAATACAAAATTTTATCATTTTTTTAAATAAATTCTTCAAAATTAAATTAAAATTATTCGTTTATAAGATTTGGATATATTTTTTTTATTAATTTTTAACAGGAAAAATTACTTGAATTTATCATCTAAATTTCTTAAACTTTGTAATTTTTTTAAAAAATATTAAACTTAGTGAATTTTATGACGTCAGAGAAATGATAAGTTTACAAATGATAACTGGATTTCGTTTAAATTTTGATTTGTGTTTACTCAAATCTAAACATAAATTTTTAACCATTAATTTCATGCAATCTAATAGTTGAAATATAAAATTAAAAAGTTAACTTTAATATTAACAACTTAACAATCATAATTAAGAGACAAATAAAAGGATATTTATCTAAAAATCAATCTCTCTGTCTCTACAAAGTGTTAATATAAAATAAATTTATTTATATTTATAAAAAATAATTTTAATACATCATCATCATTATTATTAAGTAGCACCTTTTAAACGAATATTTTGGTTCCTCAAATAGTGTGACCATTTATTTCTTCATTTAACATTTAACGTCAAGTGATGTTAACTCTATTTAGCATATCTTTTTAAGTAAAACCTCTAGTTCAAGTAGATATCTCACTAGTAAAAATTTTATAACTAGAAGTTTTAACAAAAATTATTAGTTGTTTATGTATCAAATATATTTTCCAATAAAAATTGTATACTAATTTTAACAAAATGTTTTATAAAAGTTATTTTATAAGAAAATTAAAGTAGAATTTTTAAAAAGATTAAAAATTTAGAACATTTTAAATAAAAGTAAAACTCAAAATTGTTCTCCATTAATAATTAAAGGACATAAAAATATTTTTGATATTAAAAAGGAGTATTACCAAATTGGCACTTGGTCATTCTTGCAGTAGTTATAGTTATAAAGCAGGTACGTCAATGAAAATAAAGTCTAAATTTATTCTTGATTTATTTATGAGTAACAGAAACAAAAAATGAACCTCAGGTAGGGAATGTATTGTATTTATAATAATAGATATTATGATAAAAGAGTTATATATACGTATTCATGAGTAAATGATTTCTACTCGTAAAAATAGAGGTTGCAAGGGAAGGGATGGCTTATTCTACAGAAAACATAAAAGATAAATGCTCTACTTGCAAGCTTGCTGACTTTTTTTAGGGTTATTATTATTTACCCCTCTTAAAATTTAATAATATTTTATTTTAATTTAAAATATAAAAATAAATATTTCTTTATCTTTTTAAATCACGTTTTATAATTATTTTTATATCCTTATATATAATAATAAAAATATATATATTATTTTGTTTATTATTTATTATTATAACTATATTTTAATAAATTAATTAAATATTTATAATTTTATTTTATATATATATATGATTGTTGGACAGTAATAATAATTTAATAAAAATTATGAAAATTATTTTCTTAGATTATTAGTGATAAGATAAGTAATATTTTTTTAAACTATTCAATTTTAATTATTGAATATAAAATTAATTTTTTATTTTAATAATAATTAAATATATATATTTTTAATATATGAGATAAATAAATAATTATACCTAATTTTATTATTATATATAAAAATATAAAAACTATTGCAAATAATATTTTTAAAAAATTAAAAAAGTAATTATTCTTGTATTCTTATCCTTTAAATAAAATATTATTAAATTTTAAAGGAGGTAAAATAATTCAACCCTTTATCATTATTCTCTTTGACTAATCACACACACACAGACACTAACATGCATATTTTTTAGGCTTGTTTTACCGAAACTTTTGTAATAACAGTTGCATTTAAATTTTAGTTAGGTATAAAATTATTCAAATTTCAGAAGAAAAATACATTACAAGCGGCCATGGTGCAGTGTGCGTATCGTGTAGGTAAGTTTCGAATTGTAATTTTCAACTATTTATTATATTTTTAAAAATTTTTTGTTATATTTTTATGAATTAAAATCGTAACCCATAAATGGAAGATTATATTGTAAAAATTTAGATGTGTAACAGACAAGTCAAAAAGTACAATTCAAAGAAATAAAGGATTGTACACTACAATGACTGCAATGTAGCATGACCCACTTGACAAAATTTATTTTCTTCTTTTCAAAAATAAAATAATTACCAAATAAATTTATTTGATAATACCAACCACTCTAAGTTGGAGTGCTTCCCTCACTAATCAGTGAGTTATTATTTGACATATTTTTGTTGAAGACTTTTATCTCTTAATTATTGTGGAGAACTATAAACAGACAAAATAACTAAATAGTTAGCCTACACCAACAATCATTAAGAACTAAAATAGTTGAAAAATTAAATAATTAACCTACATTTAGTAGTAATATATAATTACTTTAAAAAAAAAATCACTCTAATTAATTCTGCCGGGTTTTTCTAATGAATTCAAAAGCATCTTAAAAAAATATTACATTCGTTACGATAACGCCACATTGATAACATGTACATGAATGTGCTGTTTATATATAAAGGCTAATATGAAAAGCATTAAGTTTAGAAGCAGTGAGAAAAAACCACAATTTAAACTATCGTTACGGTTGTGGGCCTGCCAAGTAAACGTTCAACCCATTTGGAGTTTTCTTGAAACATTATTATTTTTATAGGTGGAGGTGTGGATAGAACATATTTGACCATTTAAAAGCAAGCAATTATATCCTTTCATTGTTCGGGAAAGGTAGACTAATCCGAATGCAAAGTTTCAGATAATATCATATTTGTATGCATCTAGATTTGATGTAAATTTTTCGTGTTAGAGTGGGTATATTTATTGCACGGAAAATTTAACGTGGCTCGATCAGTTTGACCCATATCCATGATCACTATTAAGAATGAACTCTTACAAATAACTCGTTGCCAACAACCTTTTTTTAGTTGGTTTGGATGTCTTATTTAAGGGCTCTTTAGATTATGGAATATAGACTAAAATCTAGGATATTTCTATTAACATAAATTTGAATGTAGCTCTTTACTTTGTATTTCATTTGAACACAAACTCCCCTGAGGTGACTTATCCCTTTAAGGAGAACTCTCACCCTGTGATATCTCTTTACTAGATTTTGAAATTCTTGATACTCACTCAAATTCTCCATGTTTTGCTTGTGGTTAACGTGGCCTCTTTAGGATCAATATGTTATTATCGAATTGAGTGTGTGCTAACTCCTTTTCCTTGCATAAATAAGTCTTCATGTTTTCTCCTCATGCCTGAAATTTCCCATCTAACTTACCACCAATTGTGAGTCTACCCTAGTGAGCAGATTTTTAACTCCCAATTATATGGTTAACCTTAATTTTGTTATCAATACTTGGCCTCGTTATTTCTTGACTCAAAAC
>JAWDEX010215839.1:0-10270 GCA_035221805.1 Trichilia hirta
TATCCCACAATTATTTGGATAGATGGCGACTCTATTTTTAAATTTTTCTTTACGTCAAATTTTGGACGACGTCAACAATAAGACAATTGTATAAGCATATATAGGTTATCACTAAATGATAAAGAATGAGTACCAATAATTTTTGAATTCTTAAAAAGACCAAATTTTTGTTTCTCAATGAACAAGAATATCCTAATTTGTTCAATGGAAATAGAAACTAATTTTTTTTTTAAATGATAATACAATAAAAGTCATTTAAATGATAGTACAATAAAAGTCTAAACTAAATTCAAATAAAAATCAGTCTTTAATAATAACCTAAAAATTCCAATAGCCTTAATTTTCACTAATTTACTATCACCCATAAAGATGTATCTTTCACTATCACTTGAATATCGATAGCTTAGGCAACCTTATATAGGCACACTAATGTAAGTAGTGTCCTTTTCTTTACATACCATACGTGATATTTTGGACATTCCTTTTTTAGATGTCCGTGATTTTTACAAGTAATAAGTGAGTTCCTTATTTTATTCCTTTTACACTTTTTTTGTGGTGCAACATTTGTAGCTTCCTTGTTTGTTTTCCTTTTGGCTCTTATCTTTAGAGATTGTTGCTAAATGAGCACTTTCATTCTTCTCGTACTTTATTCTATCTTCCTCTTAAACACAATGAGAGATAAGCTCATTAACAGACCATGTCTTTTTTTGACAATTATAGCTCACCTTAAATTGACTAAATTGTGTAGGAAGAGAGATAAAGGCTAAATACATAAGGAAGCCTTAAGATATATATAGCTTAAGTGCCCTTAATTTTGAAACAAGATGAGACATTTTTATGAAGCACTCCCTTATGCTCCCTTTGCCCTTGTATCTCATGAAAGTGAGTTTTGCAAAAAGTATAATTGTTTTAATCTTTTTGTTCTTGGCAAATCTCTTTTCAATTTTCTTAGAAAACTCTTTGGAAGTGGCAACCTCTTTAGTCATAGTCCCTCTAAAGGGTTTCAGAATGATATACTTCAAGATCATAAGACTTATGTGATTTGAATGTTCTCACTTTTCAAAATCCGTCTTTTCATTAGACAAACTATTATTTGTAAAATTGGTAGATTGTTCTTACCTTAATGCAAGGTTCTGATTAGCAATACCAAGAGCAATCACAACATGCTCTTTTTATACTTTGAAGTTTGTACTATTAAGTTTTCCAGTAGCTTCATCCCTTTGAAATCCACCATTAAACACCATAAATAGACAGTAAAAGACACCACCTTTACTGCGAAATTGTCGACGGCACTTGATGGACACACAAACGCCCAAAAAAAACTTCTGCAAAACCCAATAGCTTGTTTTATTTGGGTATTTATTGCATCACTATTGTTTCTTTACACTTTCTGCTTGCGTTGTGGCAATCCTCCCCGCGGCATTGACGTGAAATGGAACTTGCCGATTACTCACAGTGCCCAAATTCAATGATGGTTCGTCTAAATCAGAAAAATTAGGTACTTAATCTTGAATTTTGGATTTTTAGAGTCTTTTTACAAGTTCTACTTGTACCAAAATTTTATGCACTACACATTTAATTTACCCTCCAAAAAATAAATAATAGTCCAATCCCTGACCATATAATTGATCATGCATTTATACATAAATTCAACAATTCGTATATTTTATGCGTGTATCAAAACTAGCCGAATAACGATAGATATATACATATAAGCATTTGAACCAAACAATACATATATGTGTATATTTCATAAATTATTGAGAAAATAATTTTTTCTAATGATTCAACATAAAGAAGCTGTTATACCACTTGTTTGATTATTCATAATTAAGTAATACTATAAATCCAAGAAAAATTCATGTCAAATCACCGGGAAAATATTAGTACAAAACATAGGAGAATCCATGCTTAGAGTAAATCTTGAATCAACAACAAATCTTTTGAGTTCTGAAACCTAAGGTTTTAACAAAGAATTCCTTTTGCCGTTCAGTGTGACTCTTCAAATAACGGGGTGTCAAAATAATATCCTATTTATATTTAGGTTTAGGGATCATAACTTAATTGGTATAACTTAGTAACTTTATACTACTTATTTCTATTCGGCTCATCATTAAATAGAAATAAGATTATAGTTTTTATATATTAAAAGGCCTATACTTTCATAATAAATTAAGCTCACACTTTGTTTAATATAATTTAATTAATTTAATTGGCTTAAATTTTTCAAAATATATAATAAATAATTAATATATATTTGATCCATATATTATTAGATTAAAATCCAAGAAATTTGTGACTAATTTACCTTTTTGATAGGCGAGACCCTAACTCTTCTCTACATTAATTATTAATAATTCGCAAAAAAAAAAAAAAAAATTGTACATAGTGTATATTCTAAAATAATTCTCCTCCGACCAACACCATGTCTTGACTCTTCTCTACAATAATTATTAATAGTAAAACCAGGTCCCCATACCTCCTTTATACGGCTCGATCCTAAGCCACAACAATGGTGTAGTTGTTTGAAGCAATTAATAAATAAATAATGCTGATATTGATTTCATGGATAAAATGAGGAGAAAGAGGTAATAAAAGCGCATTAGATTCCCTGTGAGAAATTATGTTGTAGCCAGCCACCAACACCACACGTTTTATTGTGTGTTGAATGTCTAATGGGGACCAAAACGATGAAAAACCAAATTATAAAAACCTAGAAATTGAACTCAAAAGTAGCTATTCTAATTTAATTTTCGGAACTGCTAGCTGTTCAGACGTAGGGAGAGAGAGAGAGAGAGAGAGAATCATCAACATCAATATCAATTTCATTGATTGGATATAATGAGTCAGTGTATAGTACCAGATTGGAATCTAAAGCAGCAAATACAGGAGGCACAAGGAATCCGAGGAGGGGGACGAGGAGGAGGAAACAGATGTTCCGACTCTGATGATCATGTCAACGAGAGCAAAAATCCCAGGAATATTATTAGTCCTATGTATGAATTTGAATTTTAATTCTTCTGAATGGGTTTTTATTTCTTAGTGGTTTCTTACATGCATATAATTGTAAATGGATGACTACTGTGCATGCTGAAGAGGTCTAGATTTACTTCATTATTTCTTATCAAATTTTTTTTGTTTCAGATACTTTCACTCTTTCTCTCACTCTCCATGCATATTGTTTTAACTACAGTAAAAAAATCAATTCTTTTAAGTACTTTCAGAACACTTCACATGGTTTAATAATTAATATGATATTATAATAATCAACCACGCATGCATGCATCTGTATCATCAATCTTCAGTTTTCTTTCAAGGGTAGCATGGTACCATGCCTTCCATTTAGAATGGTTGCTATCGACGTCCTCCTTCTGAAGGGCATGGACTGGGGTTCTGTAAATATAAAACGTTTTTACTTTACATGGAAATCTTTCTCACCTCTTATACATGATGTATGGGTAACTTCTTTTACTATTAGAAGTAAACCCCGCTTCAATTCTGAATATAGACACCTAGAGAACGCTATTATAGTATTGTTGAAAATTAATTGCGGTACTCTTGAAAATTTTCAGGGCCAGTAAGTATGGAGTGGGAGAGCATAAATGGGAAGATGGGCAGCTAGGGATGCACGGTCTAGATCTAGCCCTTGCTGGACACAATATTCCTACTACAACATCTACAAAGCCGACGTGGAAATGGAATGAGACCCTTGAATCCATAGTTCATCAAGCTACATCCAGCAATCCCGTGAAACTACAAAAAAACCAATTCTCCTGGCCTCCTAAAGCGGTCTCCATGCATGATGCATCCTCTGGCCTTCTGAAGAAGCGAACGCCGACAGATAATTCTGATTACAAGTGCATGCAAGAAGAAGAAGATAAGAGAATAGGAGATATAGATACAAGTACTGCAACTGCAAGTGCTAGTGCAACACTTTGGAGGGATAATATTACTAATGACATAACAAAAATGATGACTTGCCCTTCATATGATTCTCCTCCAACTTCTACCTTCAACACCCGAACTCAGGATGATTCTGCTTTTCATGCTCATACTCAAGCTAAATCGGTAAAATAAATTATTGATCTCTTACTCAAGCTTATCAAATTAACTAAAAGTTTAATATTATTCATGTAAATATTGCAAACAAATATTGATATGATATATATACATGTATAGAAAAACCAAGATCAAGAGCATGATCAAGGGGCCAAATCGGAAAAAAGCCAATTTCACTCATCGAGACGAAATCGAGCAGCTGCCATACATAATCAATCAGAGCGGGTAATTAAACTACACATTAAGTGAAAACTTTAAGTCAAGAGAACCTCACTCTATATAAATAGGTTGCATGTATTAATTTGATATATGTATTCTACACGTATAAATGTAGAGACGACGAGATAGGATTAATCAAAAGATTAAAGCACTTCAAAGGCTAGTTCCCAACGCGTGTAAGGTAATTAATTAATTACTTACAACGTGAGTTAATTTAGGCGATACCTTATTTTATAACAATCATAATATGTGAATCTATTATATCTATGATTTAATCCAGACAGATAAAGCTTCGATGCTGGAAGAGGTGATTGACTACATAAGACGACTTCAAGCCCAAATTCAGTTGATGAGTAGTGTGAGAAACGTGCCCCAAATGATGATGCCCTTAGGATTACAGCATCAGCAGCATCAGCTTCAAATGTCTCTACTAGCTGCACGAATGGGAATGGGGATGGGGATGGGCGTTGGTCTTGGAATGGGGATGGGAATGTTTGATGTGAACACCATCGCTACTGCACGCAGTGCCCCTCAATCTCTTATCCACCCTCCGGCTCCAGTTTCTGCAGCAACTCCCACAATTTTTCCTAATTCTACGTTCATAGTTTCTCCTATGAATATGACTGCTCAACCGAATTCAGATCAGCCAACTGACGACACAAATGCCTCATCTGTTCCTTTGGATGCTAATCCCTATTACGCTTTTCTCTCGCAAGTATCAGTATGTTATCACCTTCTTCGTTTATTAACAGTAATTAATGTATATGAATTATTAATGAATCCAATTTGGTTCATGTATGCAGTCAATGAATGTGGATTTGTACAATAAGATGTCTGCACTCTACCGGCAACAACTAAATCAAATCACACAGCACAAGGCAACAAACAGCAGCCCTTCAACTGACTCGCAAGGGGATTAAGAGAGATTGGGATAAAATATATGATTAGTGCATAAAGGAAGTGATAGTGTACTAGTTTTGGGGGTTCAATAAGATAGTTTGAAATAATCTAAGCGAGACACTTTTTTTACGCTCACTTGTATTTAACTCCAAACTTTACTAGTTGCAATCTGCAAGCTGCAAGCTGCAAGCTGCTGTTGAAGAAGGCACTGAAATGGCTGAATGTGCCAGCAATGAAGTCAAAATAGTTGAAGATGCCAGCTAGTAACAAATGGTTAATAGCTGACCTGAATCAGGCTATATATTCTGACTGCTTGCGGTAATTTCTATCACGTGTACTAACTTTATAATAACTCCACATATAAGTTAGTTGTAATTCTTTCTTAAAAGATTAAGATTTGATTAGTAAGTGATAAAAACTCAAATTCAAAAACTCTTAAAACCTTCGACGGTCAATTTTTTACACAAAAAGATTGAGTGTAAAAGAGCATAGCAATTACCTATACCAGAATGCACTTTCATAATGATCTCTAGATTTTGCATATATATTATTATTCTAAATTTAATATAATTCTCTTCTACTTACATGGCAAAGATCTCTCTGGTATATTTTTTTTCAAGTAAAGGTACGGAGAGATCAAATATATATTTAATTGCCTACTTATTCCTGTAAAAAATCTCTATATAATCACATCTCCAATCATAGTAAGTGCTGCCTATTATTATCCATTTTGAGAATGTTTCCGACTTTGGCCTTAGGGAAGCCATCCACTAGTACTCTACTGTTCTTGTAAAAATAGGTAGTAGTCTTACTCTCTCAATCTTACAGTTATAAAAGCAACTTACCAGCAAGTTTTGGCAGTAGCAATCCGCAAACCTTAGCAAACTAGCTTATGTGGGTTTGGGAATTGCCTGCGAAAAAAAAAGAAAAAAAGGATCATGATCTAATTCCCGACATTTTGAAATCAAGAAGTTAGACTATTTGTGCGTAGATAGACAGGTTATTGCATAATCAAAATTATATTATTCAATCACATAGCGTTATAAATGTGCTACTAATTCTTTGTTAAATATAATTAAAAAATATGTGTTAATGGTAGCAAATTTTTGTAATTTTAGTACAATACTACAGAAGTTATGCAAATTTAGAGTATTTTTTAAATGTTATATTTTTTATATTAAAAATAACATTTATATATATGCTACTAATTAAACATAAAATGCAATAAAAAAGAAAGTGTTACTAACGAAGTATTTAACTTTAGTATTTCTTTAGAAAAAAGTTATTATATGCTGATATTAAGTAATATTACCATAAAAAATTACTGCTATAAAATACAACCGAAAATAATATTTGTTACGATGTGAACACTAATCTTAGCAATACCATTTATAAAATTAATACAACCTTTAGTATTGTTAATGATAACATAAGAACTACAAGCTAGGTTAATAAATAATTTTTAATTTCGTACACAAATCCATAAAAGTAGATGTGATTATACCTCTAAAAATATTCAATATTTAAAGAAATCAATTATTTGATTAGAAACCGAAAATAGAAAAGAAACAAATCAATTTCTTAAAAAAATAAAGTATAATACAAAAACATAATAAAAAAACTTAGAAACTTGTTCGGAAAAATATTTGAAACCTTGAGAACTCTGTAAAATACCTATTAATACCAAGAAAAATACATTATAAAAAATCAGAGACTAGGCAAATATGATATGACATAAACTCTAAGATTTAGTGATTGGGCATACAAACAAATAAAAGTCTCAAGAGTTAATCGATCTCAATTTTAAATAATAATAAGCCTAGAGACTAGACTACAACAGGAATAAAAGGCTCAATAAATGACTACTTCGAATTAGAAAACACAATATAAAACCTTAAAACTCTCTCACACCAGACATCGAGCAACTTAATCTCAGAAGATGATCAATAAATGTCTCAGTTATAATATTGAATCTCAAGACTTTCTTAATCAACAAAGATCTCAATTATGATGTTAAACTCCAAGATCTCTTTAATTAACAACAATCTTAGTTATGATATAGAATTCCAAAACCTTCTTAATTAATAAAGGTCTCAACTATAACATTGACCCTTTGAGACCTCTTTAATTAATATAATTTTAGCCATAGCATTAAATCTTGAGAATCTTAAGACCTCTTTAATCAATGAAGGTCTCAACCATGGCATTCAATCTTGAGATCTCTTCATGATGGTTATTTTAGCCATATGAATGATTTAAGTTCACGAATTTTTTTATGAATAAAAGGAGATTTTTTAACCGGTGGTTATATCCAACAATAAGGACTTGTGACCCCGTAATCCTATAATTACAAAAAATATTATGACAATTAAGCTTGAAGACAATAAAAGTTACGAAAAAGAAAACAAGGGATGAACATACTAAGTTAAGCTACTAAATTGCAGTCATTTTCTCTCCTTAAAAAGAATTCTTTCTAAAAAAAACCTTAAATATCTGAGAATTTTTACTAGACCACTGGCTTTACTTTTGATCATTCCTTATGATTTTGGTTATTGTTACTCTATAAGCCAAGAAGAGGAAGTATGTCATGGTGTTTAAAGCTAGATGAACTTTTGTACACCAACATTGGTGCTATCTGTGGGGATCGAATCACTATGCAAACATACTTATTGTCGCTGTGTCAACAACTTAAGATACCTATCAATGTGCTATAAAAACTATAAACACATGCATATTAGAGTAAAGATTAAATAAAGTTAGTAAAATAGTAAGGCAGATTAAGCTATAAGCCCACCTAAAAAACACTAGTAATTCATTTAGGAGTGATTCGTATGATTCCTAACTTAAAATAATTATTAGAAGTGGCCATTCGTTGCTGAAACTATTGAAGTGTTTCATTCAATACAAGTAGTTGAATAAATATCTTATGTTGGTGCATATTGACCCCTTAGTAGCTCCATTAAAAGGTTGATTAAAGCAAAGTGAGTAATTAGGATTTATGAAAAATTTCCATATTATGGTTTTATGCTTAAATTATTCAAAATTTATTGAAGTTTACTAACATTTAGCAAAGGATTGATGAAGATTGAATCCTAAAACTATAGATCTTTAAGAATCAAAACCCAAGTGTTTAGATCTTGCTATAGCCTAATTTTATATAGAGAGAAGAGCTTGAAACTTCATCAAATTTTGAATAAAATTGGCTTAATTCCATAAAATTGAAAATTGACCCCCATTTATAATATTTGCATTATTTATTTAAATACCTTAGCTTTTTAGTCAATGAAAAATAAGTTTTAAAGACTGTTCTACAAGTTTTGTAATAATAAAATGTAAAATAATAAGTTTGCCCTCATTAAACTATTTAATAACAAATATGTCCTTAAATTAGTTAAATTTACTTTAACCAAGCTTATTTTAACTCTATTTTAATATCTAAATATCATTAAAATATTGTAACTTAATATAAGTTATGTTAGGATTAATTTATAAAGCTCTCAATTTTATTAAACTATTTAATTTATAAACTATTTATACTTTTCGACCTAATATTATTTGCCAGAGTACTAGCTTTTTTGCAAAAACTATTTATTATCTCTCAACTCTAAAACGAGCACAAGTTATTAGTTGTGATCTCTCGAGTTTTTTATAGTATTAGCTGTGAGCCGAAATTGATCTTATCAAGCCTATTCTGAATTATTCAGGTACTTATTGACTATAGTTAATATTTAGTAATATATCATAGTCCCTAAAATACAATAAATTTTTTTTTCATTGAATCATTTATATCTAATTATACATTCTATATGAATAATCTCATTCTATTTATCTAATTTTAACTAAGTTAGGGCTTAAATATGTCAAAGATCTAAAGTTAATTATATATGGATCATCAGTCAATATGCACTGAACTTATCACTATAAACTATTCATATAACTTTATTCTGTCACTGGCCAAGGGTATTAGAATTTCAGCTATTTACTAATATCTAATTAGGAAGTTAAATTTGGACCGAGCTAATAAAATCTCAAAATCTTTTATATCAAGTCAACAAATCTTATCTAACAGTTATTTGTATCTCGATATAAATAATACATGACAAAATTAGCTTCTGTGTATAAGACGTAATTAGACCCGTATTTATACACTACATAAATTAAGTGCTTATATACTAATTAACGATTATGACATCTTAAATTTAAGGAGTAGTTAACACACTAGTAAAATCATATGACAAATTATTGATAATATACTTTCGTATGATTCATTATATCTTCGATCATATTTAAAAAATAGTTCTTTAACTGTTAATCCATACTAGTGTCATCTATGAAGTGGATTCATCATGCCCAAATCTCTATAGGATCTTAAAGGGTAAACATGTAAACTTAAAAAGTTCTAAACTTTTTAAAATAATAATTATCTAGGGTTAAAATTTGTACCCTAAGGCTTGAAATCCAATCAAGCTATTAGTCTCCAACTAGTCTCCATATGTATCCACAGGCCTGATCATCAATGATGATTTCAATTAATCAATTGGAGACTTGAAATAAGCTTGCTACTTTAATAAGTTAAGAAAAAAAAGAATTTTCTGCTCTTAGAAAAATTTTATATGCTAATATAGAAAACAAGAAACATATGAAACCTATTTCATCATTTTCTTATCCTTTTCTTTTCTCTCTTTTTCTTTTCTTTTCATCTTTTCTCGCTTGTATTTGGTTTTTGAAAGAACATATTTTTTATTTTAATCTTTGCAATATGGATATATGGAACTCAAAAACCAAGCCTAACAACTGCTTTTTATCATTTATTTAAGGAAACAATAAATGACATATTCTAATTAGTGGATTTGAAAATCTATCCTAAATCAATTAATATGTCGTCAAGTGCTAAAATCTTATGAATGACTATCCATATAATTCCAAGTAGACGGCCAAGATTAATTCTTTAACTAGTTGATTAAAGAAATTAAAGATATGGAAGATATTTTCTTTCTTTAATTTTTAATTCTTTGAATAAGTTAAACAATTACTTATTATTATTATTATTATTATTATTATTATTATTATTATTATTATTATTTGTAATAAT
>JAWDEX010215860.1:0-10268 GCA_035221805.1 Trichilia hirta
CAATATGTTTTATGTCTATTTTACTCAAATTTCATTCTGAATCTAATAGTAATATTTATTTGTCCAAAAAATATCAAAATTTGATTGTATGAAAGAATTTCAAAGTTATTCAAATTTGCTCATATTTGTTTGCTTTGATAATTTATCAAGAACTTAACAAAATAGAGATATTAACATGCTCTGATACTAAATATAAGCATGCAAACTATAATCATATTTTAAAATATAAAAAAATTTAAATTACGAAAATTTAGAAAGCTTATTTTTTACTATTGCCTTTTGATACGTTTTAAAATTTGTCAAATTTTTTTAAGTTCTTTTAACCCTCTTAAGATAGTGTTGTAACAGAATAATAATCTCAGAGAACTAAGTAAAATAAAAAAATTTTTATTTATAGATAATTTTTTGTCAAAAACTAATCTTTTAATTTTATAAAATTAATGATCATTATTTACTTTTAATACAATAATTTTTAAAATTAAAAAAATTATTAAAACGAATTATATTTATTAATAAAAAAATTAAAAATTATTTTAAAAGTTATTCATGACCACTAATTTATTGTATTAACGATCATGAATATATTGCAATCAACTCATCGAAGCATCAACTGGGCATATGTAGTGGAGTATGATAGTTATATTCTTATTAATAGTATTAAATAATATTATTTAATGATATATGAATCGTGCGAGTATGGAATGAAAACGGCTATATATTCGGAGTTTTCACGATTCCTTACAAAATTTGTCGACAACAATAGAAGCAGACTGAAACGGCAGTCAACTTGTGATCTGCTGAAAGCTGGGAGTCTCCCTCTAGATGGGTTGCTAGTTTCTTCTCGGCAAAGGTGTCCTTGTCTTTGTATAATTTAAGTAGACGTGGACTTGTCTCTTTCTTAGGTTCTTGGTTTTTAAAATTCTGATTCAGTAATTGGATTCTGGGTTGAGTTTGTGCTCTGTTCTGGGTTTATGTGAAGCATAGTTCATATTTGGTGTAAAAAAGTGGATTTTTTTTGGGAAACTGAATTTAAGAAATTTTTAGAAGTTAAATTAACAAATTTGGTGTACTAAGTTGTCTCTTGAAGGAAATCGAAATTACATGAGAAAGTATTTTCATTTTATCAGTTCTAGTTGTATTTTTCTCCCTCCGGCTGGTTGGCCAAAGGCTTTGCTGAGCCATAGGGTTTATTTTATCTTATTTTAGCACAATTTCTCGCATTTGATGATATGTTAAGAATGATTCAAAATACAATTTTGAGCAAATTTCAATTTCTGGACACAGTAGATGAGTCTTTTTACCAAGCCTTGTACACATAAGCAAACTTGAGCCCAAAAGCTTTAGCAAATTTTGTCATGAACTAACTCTTTGTTTTTAATATCCTTCAATGGTGTTCTTCTCTTCTCACATTTGATTAACTGTTATTGAGCTAAGATGTGTATTCAACTGGGGATTCTCTTCTCATATTCGAAATTCTTATTCGTGAGAAGCCAAGTTAATTTGCTTTGCACTATGTCATTAAGAAAGAACGCAGCTGTTTTACGGTTCTCTCTAAAGTCACTGTATAGTTGGTATCTACTTTTGCAGGTTCCTCGTGAATGTTGATACTAAAATATACTTTGGGTATGCTTTCAAGTCTTTGACACACGACTTGATCGACCGTAATGGCTAATGATATGGAAAATGATGATTCATTCGTGAAGCGTGTTAGAAGAAAGTCTGTTTTGTTCTATGGCAATGGGCACATGCTGAATGACCTCACTGCTGCCTCTTGGTTCACGTACCTCTTATTGTTCTTGACAGATATCGGACTTTCTACCAGGTATTTTTCTCATCAGCTTATTAGCCCTGTGATACATTTGTTGTATATATGTTTCAACTTGAGCTGACATGTAATCAAATGTGTGATAGTTTTTGTTAAAATAATGTGTTTGGCCTCTCTATTAAGAATGTAAATTTGGTCCAAGGAGAAAGATGCTAAGTTCATGTCTGATTGGTTTGGGTATCTTTCTTTAATGGAAAATAATATTTCGTTATACTGATTTAAAAGGAAGTGGCAAAAGCTTTTTATTCAGTGGTTGTCATTAATTAGTGTGACACGAAAATAATTTGAGTCCTTAATTGCTTTTTAGTATAATTGTATTGTTGGTTTAACTTTGCAAAACTATGTGTTCTTTCCGGTAATGAAAGGAATTTGGCTTTAGACGTAGATTTCATGGTTTTAGGTATTTTGAATTTTCTGTTCATCCATATTTGTTTGACAGGGGTGCTGCCTATGTTATGCTTTTGGGTCAGATAGCTGATGGCTTTGCTACCATATTTATTGGTGAACTAGTATTTTGGGAAGAAATAATTATTCTCTTTTATCTTGGCTGTCCTGCGTCGTTACCCCATTGCTTGTTTTCCATCTTTATAACATCTCTCTCCCCCATCCTCTTCTTTTTTCTTTTGGCATTCTTTTCCTTTTCTTCAATTACGTGCCAATATTTACTTTGGTTTGTTGGAACTTTATATCACAATTTATATTAGGCTTTAACTAATCTATTGTGAAAGTGATGCAAAGGATGTAGTTGCCTTAGTTTTTTTTTGACATAATTCTGCATAAACATTGTCAGAAGAAGGTTATTTTGCGGAAGCATTTCGAGTGATTCATAGAGTGAAAAAAATTGAACCATACTTTTAGCTGCGAAATTTTTTCCAGAAACGAGCAGATCTTGGAGCGTAATTGTCATAAAGTTATCTTGATATGTTTTGATCAGTAGTCTCATGCATGTTATTTTGATTGGTACTCTTTGATACGTAGTAATTCTTTATGTTATTTTACAAATTGTTCTACTTATCCTCGTATATTTTGCTGGACTAATTTTCCCATGTGCATATATATTCTCACTTTTACTTGACAGATAGACAGGTTTGGACTTTCCAAAATATGGCATGGTGCAGGATCTGTTTTGGTTGCTGTTTCATTTTCTTCCGTTTTTTATGGTTGCATGCCGTGTAGAATTCTGCAGATGAAGGATTGAATATTTAGCTACAGATTAGGTTCACTGAGGTTAACTGACTCAAGATGATTCTTTACACTTTATTTTTTATTTTTTGCAAGTAGTTGCTATCCGGATTGCTGGGTATTGTTCCTTATTAGATCATAGTAAATTTAATATTTGTTTAGAAAGTCATTCATTTTACGCCGAAGTGTCTGATACAGATAAATATTCTCAATGTAAAGAAAGAAATCTTACCCTTGTTCAATTATGAAATTACGGCATTATATTTTATTCAAGAGTGTTCTTTGATATCTATATATATACACAACATTACACATTAATGCCTTTCAGCAACATGCATTCAGTGTAAATATGCAGAAAAGAAGCGATCAGTAGCATGAATACGGTTGCATTGATAATCATAGAAAGATGATCTCGATCGATTCTACATTGTTAACCGGAGAACAGGTTTTTTCTGGGATCCCACATGTGGATCACGCTTGACCATGATCAAATGCCTCAACATTTTGACATAACGATTCACCATTCCTTTGAGCTTCACACTTTTCATCGTACTGTTTTGCTGCTGCGTATTCCCCAGTTAAAGCTGCTTCTCTTCTACTGTCAAGTGTTCACTAAGCGAATAACTACCTCTGCTCTCTTCACTAGTTTTCACCTTTGATTTTTGATTTCGGTTTATCAGGTGCTTCAAACTCGCGATAGTTCTCTTTATCTTCATCAACTTTAGTTGGAGAAGTGCTCTCTTCACCTCCAATGCAATCAACAGTGCCTTTCGGAGGATTATTATGATCGGAATCCTCAAAAGCTTCAATGGCTTTCTGGTTCTCTTTGACATTTTTATATCGTAATGATACTTGCTGGAAGCATTGCATTCCCTTCCCATTGTTGCTGGAAACTGAACATGTTTAGAATGGAAAATATATTCCCTTTGCGGAAGACAATAAGGCCAAATAAGCTTACTTAGTAAGCACTTGAACAAAGGGTTGTTCAAATGGGGGGGTTTAAAAAGGTGAAATGTCAGGTTTTCTATTTGTCCATTCCTTGCAACTAGAAGATGTATAACCAATCTCCTTTTTAGCTAGCTGACAAAGCAGAAAGGCAGTAGGTGAATGAAGCTTTACCAAAAATGGGCATCGATTCCTATAATTCGTTGTTTTCACTCTTCCATGTGACTAACAATGGCCGGTGAAAATGATACATGAACCGTGGTCCATGTCATGGACTGAGATTCTCACAAAGTGGATTACCTATAAAACACTCCCAAATTCCTCATTTGAGTGTCAGCTTTCTGAATCCTATCATGGATATTCAACAGGTTTCAGCCTAACTCGAGCTCACTAAGAGAATGATTCTAGTTTTGGACTATTTTTTTGGACTATTTTTACCGGATTGGCTAAGACTCTTTTTGACTCTTGCAAACTCTTGCACATAAACTTCAAGCCCTCTTAAACATTTACACTCAATTAGCACGCCTTGATATTGCTTGAGTATAGCAGCTGCAGTGTATATATATATATATATATTGAAATTTTCGTTTGATGTTTCACTCTTTCAACCAGTTAAATATATATATAATATTTAAAAAATTATTTTACAATTTAATTAAAACTAAAATTGATTGGTTGATTCTTAGCAAATTATAAAAAAAATATTTTCATCCTCAAAGTTTGACCTATTATATATTTTAATTTCACTAATTTAAAAAATATTTACTAAAATTTATAACAATTTAGTATTTTAATTAATTTTTCTTTTATGATTACTCGTACCCTAAATCTTACCTCACTCTTTATTCTACCTTACTTTACATAAAAATTCTTCAAAAATTGGTATTAAAAAATGAATGATTTGATCTCTTATTTTTATACCTTGAGTATCCCACCTCATACTTACATCAATTGTTTAAATGAAAAAAAAAAAAAGAAGACATTTGCACTCCCAACTTTAGCCCATTGTATATTTTAGCCACTTATTTAAAAAATATCCACTAATATGTTATTAATATTATATTCATGCGTATTTTCTAAAATAAGTTGACTAAAATATATAATCAACCAAGTTTGGGAGTTAAAAATATCTCTTTTCTATTTTTTTATTTAATCTAAGTATGTTAACTAATTGTTGTCGGTATTAATATATATTTTTTAAATTAATAAAGCAACGTTAGATATCTCAAATGACATCATATTTATTTATTAAATAATTAAAAAATATAATAACTAATTTAAAATTTACAAAATTTAATATTTAATGAATGAATGCATTTCATTTGCTACATTATTCAAAATAAAAATTTAAAATGTAGAATATTGTTATTAAAATATAGCATATATTCAATTTTGTGGGCGAAAGTATAATTTTTCCATTAATTTTTCACCCATTATTTTAGTGGAAGAGCCTTAGATGCTTGGATTTCAATTTTGGTGTATTTGATTAATTAGATTATATTATTTCGTTGTGCATTCGGCTTATCATATCACGTTATTTTGGTGTGCATTCGGCTAATCACATCACGTTATTTACAAAGGTGCAGTTTAATCTTACAAAATTTAAGGAATGAGTATGCCTCATTTATATCACTTTAGTTTATAAAATAGAGCTCGCGTAATCTAAATAGCCTGATATATCTTATTAATAGTGCATTTTGGTGTATTGAAAATTAAGGGTGATAATTTAAGTAAATAAGTGATTGGATTTGACCCATTTAACTGATTAATATAAAATTCTTATTTGTTTAACTGATTATCTATTTAAATATAAATTAAATATTAAAATATAAAATAATTAAAGTCATTATACTAACTATAAAAATAATGATTTAAGTAATATATAATAAGTTAATAAAATATAACATATTTAAAATTTATATTAAAATTTAAATAAATTTACGAATAAATCATCAAAACAAGTCAAATAATATGTTATAGAAATTCAAGTACAATTTGTAGTATAATCCTTATAGAAATTAAGTTTAGGATTTACATTTAATTTATAAAAACATCTTTTTTAAATTTAAAAAATATCAAAAAAAATAATTGTGTTATAGATTAATAATAGAATTAAAGAGTTTAAATTTAAACGCAATTTATTTAAAAAAATGACAAATACCCTATATGCATTTTTTAAATAATTATCTCTTATTTTATATTTTGTGATAAATTCCTGAAATTTAAGTGTCGTGTCAAATACATAAATTTTAAAAAATTTAAAATATAATTCATTAATTTTTTATTTTTTTAACATATAAATTACATTAATTAAATTTTATGTATTTTATATAATTTTTTAATAATATTTTTATTGATTATATATATTATTATATTATGTTAAATAAAGGAGGTGTATTCAAAATTGGCCCCTCTAACTAAAATTCCTCTTACTTTTAAGCGATGAATTTTAGTATATTATATTATATTATATTATATTACATAAAGTGTTGTGTCTTGTGTGATGCCTGTTCGGCTACAGTTTACGTTCCCATCAATCACAATCACCATCACCATCCCAAGTTTCAAAAAAATCCCTATGCAGTTTCAGCATTTCAGTTGAAAGCTTATTTTATCTGGCACCGTCGACAATGGAAGAGTGCTGCTATGCACACGTTGTCTTAGAACCATGATGCGAAAATCCATTTGCCTTTCATTTATAATAATAAGATAAAAACCGTTTCTTTTTCTCTTGCTTACAACCTTTTTAATTGATAATGGGGGTGTCAATACAACAATAATGTTAGATATGAAAGTGGTGATCTTGTCCGTATTATCTTGTCGTTTCTCTGTGTACAAAAGCACATCTTCTTATGACATCTGTCGTCTTCCTCTTCTGCAAATGCAAAGGAAGCAACCCGAAAGAAAAAGAAAAGAAAAACAGAAATGACTTCTCCAATATCTCATTGAGATTCGATAGCGACTTGTCTAACGATCTCAATCATTTCCCATCTACCGCCCTTTTCAGTACTAGTCCATGCTGAATTGGATTGCATTCGCATTTGGACATGGCAACATTGACTCCTGGAGTTCAGTCTAAGCTCCTCGAGAGCGCAGGAAACAAGGACGTTAAAGTCACCGGAGAGCACTGTTCAGCTCTTCTTCAGGTCTTCGAGATTGTACCTTCGATCGACGATGACCCATTTCGGAGCATAGGGTTTTTCTTGAAGCTGTCGGACTCTTTACACTCTGCTTATGTTTCAATCTCTTATGAAGATATTGACCTCATGTTTAGTGACACGATTCAGTTGGGTCAGTTTTTGTATGTCTCATGCTTTGATTTGGGCTCTCCATTGCCTGTGGTTTGTGGGTTAAAGGTAGTGCCTCAAAGAAGGCCCTGTGTTGGGAGTCCTAAGGATTTAGTCTCCAGCGAATTGCTGCAGATTGGAGCTTCTCTAGATTTTAGAAAGGAGAGTGATAAGGGGTCCAAGAATGATAAGAAAGGTGGGTTGGTCAAGAAAGTAGATTCCAAGACAAAGCGATTGGTGTTTGATGGTTCAAAGGGTAAGTTGAGAAAGGATGATAAGTTGGGAAATAGGAAAGCAGACGGTTTGGAGTTTAGGAGATTGAATTTGGATTCAGCGAGAAGAGCTTGGGATCAGAGTCCTACGCCTAAAACGAGTTCAAAGATTGTTCCTTGTGCCAAAGCAAAAGAAAATGTCAAGTCGTCGTATAATGCAGCTTTGGTAACTTCATTATATTCAGCATACTACTACATTTTACTTCCTCAAAAGATTTCTTTTATTCTAGCTTTATTTTCTATGTGCTTTGAACTTCTCAAAATCTTGTTCTGTTCTTAAATATTAAGGGATGATAATATCGTGAAGCCTTTTAATTTTAGTTTCCCCCACTCTTACTTTCTAATTAATGTTCATTCATTTTCCCCCTTGCTCTTATTTTTTCAATTGTGTGTTCTTCTTCTGCATTTCAAAGTTCCTTTCCTATGCAATAAATGTTGATTGAAAATGCTGTCCTAATCTTTTGCTTGTCCTTTCACCAAGATTAACATTGTGCTAACTGTATATAAAAACTAGACCTTATTGCCTGATTTGTCTATGTTATTTGGTGAAATGAAAAAAGCAAGAATAAGTATGAAGCTTGGGCTTAAAGTTTGTGTACTGCATATTTTATCCCTGTTTAGTCATGAAGTTACGGCTGCTCTTCGGTTTTGTTAGCTGTAGACGAGTGGGTGGGTAAGGTCGAGATTTTACCCATGCATATTAAAATGTTGCATTTATAAATTTGGGTTTATGAAATCTTGTATATTGTGAATACTGTGAGGGGCAAATGAGTCCTTTGGTCTCTCCACACCTAAACTATGAACCTATAATTTTTGCAACTTGATGTTTTCTGGGAAATGTCCTTATCTTTTGTATTCTTCGTGAAGTTGATGACTGGATACGGTTTCATGTTGTTTCTCGTGGGAAGAATTCTTCTAACCATGTTTCTTCAATGAAGCGTCCAGGTATCTTGCCAATAAAAAACAAAAATGAAATCTTTTCTCCAAAGTCAATGGGCATGCCTGTAGAAAAATATTAGTAAGTCACCGCAGGAGAGAAGTATACCCTGCCGTCCTGCTAAGGTGCCCCTCAATTACAAAACATGGTTCAATCAGAGGATTTCATTGGATGTATATGCACCAGAAGGAGCATCGGCTTCAGATGCTGTCATTTATTGCTTGCAGTACGCATCTTATGTTCCTTTGACTTTTACTTGTCTTTTTTATGTCATTGGATCATATTTGTTTTCATATTCTTTGGGTGATGAATCTTAAGTTCACCTTTTCATTTCTCATAGACCTAAATATAATTGTGTTTTTCGTGAACACAAGGAACTATCTTCAAAAATGCTCATTTTGGACAGACCACAATGATATCTTCAGATTTTTTGCCGCATAGTCAACCGCCTTGCTTGAATAGTCATAGTTAATAAGATAGTGTTAGTTTACAATCTTTGTAAATCTATGATAGTAAGCCACAAACTCATTGGAAATCACTCAAAGGGGCATTTATTTGATTTATTCAAGAAGCACAAAGCAGTAACATTGTTTGTCATCCTGCTAAGTTTTCTCCATCTAACCAAAGTATGGATATGCATACGCGGGCTGGCAATTGAGGAGTAGAAGTAGTTACTTAGAATTGCTAAGACAATGCTTTGGCACCAAAGATTCTCCTCTATTAATAAAGAAGAAGCACCAATACAGCCTTATTTTAGAATCATGAATAGGTTTTAAAGAAGTTAGTTTTTTTCTTTCGTTTTTCGAGCAAAAGTAAGTCATGGTTAATGTTAGAAGAATTGAAATGTATGCCGAAAGTTTCAAATTTCTCGATTAGGAGAACAAGTTGGTGTTCTGTGATATTTATTTAATTTTGAACCCAACGTTGGAATTTTCAAAAAATTGGAATATATGGTCCTCTACTCATAGTGATGGAATGAGCTTCAAAATTAGAAAAATTTATAATGTCACCTGCTGATGACGTGAACGTGCAGAAAAAACAAATAAGGTGACTATGAAGCAGTTAACAGAGGCTTGATGTTTTACCAAGGACTAAGGATGCTTCCATGCAAATTGTTTCTTAGAACAGAGTGGCAGTTTTGATTTTCATTTTCAATATTTATGTCAAATTAACCAAGTCTTCTAGTGAGGAAGACCAAAACTCAAGTGAACTTTATTGTTGGAGGTGGGACACCTAAGTATTTAAATTTGAAAATTCATCAACTTAGTTTACAACATAAAATAGACAAGTCTTCGGTTATCTGCGTCTTAAAACAGTTGTTATTCCTTACATGTCATGTAGTTGAAGGCCAACATTTTTTTTTCTTAATTCTTTTTCTTTGTTTGACCTTGCAATGTATGTTATCGTCATGTTTTCTGTTCCCAGGGCATATGCGGAATTGTGCAACTCCAAGCAAGTAGCTGCTGGATCACGAGTAGAGCAATCTTTGGATGTCCATCAGAGGATGCAGAAAGCAGCAATGGTGGTTAATTCCTTAATCAGCACAAGTCTTCCTGAAGCAAAATCAAGCACTTATTTTGACTTGCAGCATTTTTTGCCTGATGTTTGTACTTTAACAGAAAGAATGCCACGTCCTGGGTTCATGCTACTATTCAGATTGATCTGTCTAAATTCATCATGTTCAGGAAGCCAGAAAATAGATAAGTTGTCAATGGTCAGAAATACCATTACGTCTTCTTAGGAAAACGCTGCCAACAAAATGAATTCTGAGAACAATTCACCTGCAAGCAAGCCAAGTTCTATAAATCGGGGCACCTTCA
>JAWDEX010215870.1:0-10268 GCA_035221805.1 Trichilia hirta
TAATTTAAATAAAATTTTAAATATAAAATTTTAAATTTTAATTTATTTTTCAGTCTAATTTTAAATAATAAACTTATTAGTTTATTGTATAATATTAATAAAATAATTAATATATTATTTTATTACAATAATAATAATAAATATATTCAATATTTATTTAAGCAATTTAATTTGATGGGTTTTAATTTAAAATTAATTCAATCCATAATTTAAAGCAATAATATCAATTTGTAGAATATTAATTTAAAAATTGATTCAAAATTTTTTAAATTAATCTATATCAATCCAATTAAATAGTTTAGATCAATATGAATTAGATTTATTTAAATTTATCCTTCGTGGATAACAGAAAATCGAGATTTCTTACCCCCTAAACTCTCTTAAGTTAACATGCAAAATAAATAATATTTCTATATCCTTTTTCAGTTAACTTGGGATTGACCATTAAAATATTTTATATATATATATAAATTATTAGTTCTATTGTAATAGTTGCCTGACTATCTTTTTTTTATTAGTAATTTTTTAAAATTCAGACTAGTGAGTTATTAATTATATCACTGTAAACTCATACAAGGTTTATAAAAATTAGTGTAATTTGGGTATTCTAAAATAAATAAATTTATATATATTTTTTGTGTATTAATTAATATAACATTTAATACGTTTTATCTATATATATTTTTTTATTTTATTTCATAAGTTTTTATTTATATTTTTACGTGCCTAAAGATGTTAGCTAAAGAACTAATCTAAAAATCGAGACAACTATTAGAAGATCATTTTCAGCTAACGAAAGGGAACGTTTGTCTATATTATCAGGTGACCACGTCATCATTCCCAGAATTATCTATCTCAAAACTTGCTACCATAATTTATTTCTAAAATCTGAGTAACTCACTAGAAGGAGTATTATTCAAATTCTGAAGGGCAAACCCTTCAACAACGCCAAAAACACTCTTGAATAGGGTCTGAAGATTTTTTCCGCTGAATTGAATTTGGTGCCTCTATTTCTCAGCTCATTTTCAACAGGTGTAGAATGTAGTACTAAAAATGAGAATATAACAAAGAAGGATACATGTCAAGTACTGCAATCATATCTATATTACCTTCTCTTTTTCATAGATAGTGTCATGCCTTCAAGGAGCTATAAACTACCAAAAATTAGGAGCAAAGTTACCAAGAGGTGTGCTGTTAGTGGGTTCCCCGGGAAATGGGAAAACATTAATTGCTTGCCCGTGCTGTGGCCGGCGAGGTGGGAGTTCCATTTTTACTGTCTCTGCCGGTGAATTTGTGGAGTTATTCGTTGGAAGAGAGGCGGCTCGCATTAGGGACCTCTTCAATGCAGAAAGGAAATGCTCACCAGCAATCATATTCATTGATGAATTTGATGGGGTTGGAGGAAAGCGTGGTAGAAGTTTCAGTAATGAACGTGACCAGACACTGAATCAGGTTATATAATATTCAAATATATTTTGATTTTGATCGAATTCTGGGAAGTAACTTTTGCATTGTAAGTATGTTTCCTTATCCAGGAGAGTATTAATCAATTATTCACCAATCTTGAGTCGCTGCGATAGTGACTTAGTTATATTTAACTACACCATAAACTTATTTAGGTTTGTATATTTCTTGCCGAAACATTTTGAACCCAGTGACTTTCTTATTTTGTATTGAATATTTCTCTTGTGGTAAACCCTTAGAATTTTGGACTACTTCTTGCTTTATTTTCATTGTGTTCTTTATAGCATTGTCCTCCACTGAAGCGGCTTACAATAAATTGTTTTCTGCGTTTCAGTTGCAGACAGAAATGGATGGATTTGAGTCGGATACAAAAGTAGTTGTTATCGCCGAAACCAATAGGTCAGAGGCATTGAATCCAGCAATATGTCATCCTGGTCGGTTTTCTAGAAAAGAACTTTTGGGAGAACCTGATGAGGAAGGAAAGAGAAAGGTCTTGGCTGTGCATTTGAGAGTTACTTTAGAAGAAGCTATACGTCTATAGGCGCTGATCTACCAAACATAGTCAATGAAGCTGCTTTCCTTGCAGCTCGTAGAGATAAGGTTGAAGTAGATTGTACGTTTACATTGCCACCTGCTTTTTTTCTACCTATAGTTGCATTAAAATATTTTCTGCAGATAGTAGTCTTAATCTTACGGAACAAATATGTTCAGCATTCACGAAGATCTTTTGTTTCTTAAACATCTTTTTTTTTTTAAGAAATACCAAGTTTTTTTCGAATGGACATTCCTTTATGAAGATTACAATTGTGTCCAATCAAATGTGTCATGATTCATCATTTTACGAAGTTTGTTAACCTTCATCGCCTACCTCTTCTCTCTCTCTCTCTCTCTCTTCTATTTGTTTGTCCCCTTATTTCCCTTACCAACTTTTTTTTGTGTGTGATCGAAGATTCGGTAGTGAAGATTGCAGTTGTGACCTGTTAAAGATAATATATTGTCTTTTGGGTTTTGCAGGAAGCTGTAGAAACAGAAAATTTTGGAATCAATAACAGACAGCTCCAGCCTAGTACTATCAGCAAAGAGCTTGGGAAACTGTTCCCATGGATGCCGTCTCTCATGGGAAGAAATGACTCAAAACAGGATGGTTTGCAAGGACTTAAGGTATCAAACCCTAACCTGACGAGTATGAATGCTTTTTGAAGGATGTAAATGTCTAAGAAATTTTGTTTCTGTTTATAATCTTTTTCTCAAGAATTATACCCATTAAAATTCAGTGCGGGAAACTATCATCTGTGACGCTTTAACTAAAAGTGACTGGTAAATTAGGTAAATACAAGCTTGTATATATATTGATATTTCCCACAGAAAGGACATACGTGGTCCCACAGTTTCTCATCCTAATTACGTATCATATTAAAATATATTATGTGGTCAGATGTAGTTATCATAAATAAAAATATAAAAATTAGAAATATTTACATGCAAGTAAATATGGATTTTGGTTTAATTTGATTCTCAAGAGTTCTCTTTGGACCTGGGTTTCGTAGCTGGCAAATTAAGAGTATGTTTAGAGGTGTCCAACTGATGGGCTAGGTCCAGGCTTGTCAACTTAATTCCAAGCTCAGTTTTGTTTGTGGAGATGGCATTTTCACGAGTCAGCACACAAAGTCCTTTTAAATTACTTCAGTATTTTTTATTTTATAAAATTGAAAATTGTCCAATTGTTACCTTTTATTAATAATATATTATCATTGAAAAAAAAAATCATTTGCGTTATCCAGCTTCAGTTACTGAGTATAAATGTGAATTAAGTCATTCTTATTTATCTATTTGTTGTTTTGGCATATTAGTATCGGTTTGCCTAATAGGCATTGCCCATCATGCTTTTATGTAAGACAGGCCAAGCGCATCTCATTTGACACCTCTAGGGATGCTTATGGCAATTGTGCTTCTACTCAATTTAGAAAATACAATAGGTTTATTACACACTTATTGGATTGGTAAGGCACCTCCTAGCACGTGTGCTGGCAGGGTTTTTGCTGCTATGGCTCTACATTTCCTACAATTTGTGGGTAGAGTGGATTGTAGAGAAATCTTTCAATTTGGTCACTGACTGGACAGTAAGCATCTACATAAACTTCCAGTAGAATTCTAATTGTAAATATTAATAATTCATGAAAAAATATCTACTTTGATTCGAAAACTAAAATGTGCTAATTACTATTCATGCATACTTGACAACTAGTGATTTTGTCATAAAAGAGCTAACAAATTAAAAAATTGACTCATCAATCCTAAACCCACCCTTAATTAGTATTAAGTTGTAGTAGTTTCTTACTGCTTCATAAAGAATCTTCAGGTGCCAGATAACATGTGATCATCTGTTCGTTTCTTTTTTCCTGCCCTTTGATTTCTTTCCCCTAAATGTGTGAGAGATATATCGTTTCATGTTACACGAACAATTTCCAACACAAGATCCTTATCTATTATTTCAAATCCTTTTGTCTTCCATCTCACTTTCAGTCAAAGGTTTCACTTGGTGGGTGATGTATATTAATTGCTGCTATCAAATGCTCTTACATAGAAGTCATTGACATGGAGTCTGCCTTTTTACCCCCTCGGTTATGTCTTATGCTTTCACGCATTATGTTACTTTACATTCAACTATATTGTACAGTTCTCAAATCTCAAGTCTTTCATTACAATTTTAAAGTTTTTTATTATATTTACTATCTTCTACATAATAAATGACATAGAAATTGTACGATACAGCTGAATGCGACGCTTGATCACATGTTTAGAAAATAGGAATCACTGTTGTCCATAGTTTAACAGTTGCATCATTTTCGGGGTCTCGTTAGCTTTGTGATAGAAGGTGATAAGCCATCAGTGGCTTACGGCCATTCATTTTTGTGTTGATTGTGACATGATTGGCAAATACCCTAATTCATGGATTCAAAATTTGCTGCTCTTCTTGTCAGCAAGCGAAGATTCCAACTTGATAAGATCCAATGATCTCTCAGCTGTCTAAGATTCCCACTTGCTGTGCTTTCGACGCCCACTTGTGCAAATAATGTCAATGGCCGACTACTTCTACTACTACTCTGATTCTATTTGATCAATTTCTGGTGTAATTTTCAATCATGCATAAATGGAAGTAGTTGCTTCAACTTTTGATTGGTATGGCATCTGATTGTTCAATTCCGTTCGCCTACTTTAATATTTGATTTGACTCCAAACAAACTGTCCAGTTGTTTCTAGTATGGAAATAAAGGTTAATGATCCTTTCTTCTCTGTTTTTTTTTTTTTTTTTTTTTTATCTAATTAATACTCAATACTCTCAATTATTTTCAAAAGTATGCAACATGCCCATGTGTGATAAAGTGATTTTATTCATTAAATTTGTGATGACAGGGTGCATCGAGTATCTTTGAAAAAAACCAATCACTCATTTGATAATTTTAGCTTTAAGCAAACTCCAAATTGACCCATTAGTCATGTGTTAGTTGTCCCGCTTATTCAATCCAAGATGTTTTGCCGCCATGATATTACTGGGAATAAAAACAAGAGCTGCCAAATTAATGATAATTCAACCTTGACTCGGAGATAAGGAAAGTGTCAGATGGTCATATTACCCTGATCGTGCCTCTATTGATCTCTCATAGACCATTTTGCTATTCCATGTATGTACCTAACAAAACTTTTCTATGAGAAAACGTGTGACATTTTCCTTTGTTTTTTAAGTGGAATCTAATGGTACACAAACTGAATAATTGATACTCTTGGAATCTCATAGTACGCAGAAAAAATTTCAATCACTTCCATCCTCTGCAAGAAGCCAAAGTCACCAATTAAATATCAATATTTCATATAGGTGGATACAATTGTATTATTATGCATGTTTGGAGTGTGTAAGAATATTAGTTTATGCTGTCTTAAAATGTACCTAATTTTTTTTTTTTAATTGCAATTTCAAATTTCAGCTGCTATATTCTTCTCCTTTGACCAGAGAAATAAATAAAAGAGTGAATTTGGATTCCACATCATTCCAGCATCAGAATTTGAACATTTCCACTAGAAGATTGAAAGAAAAGTTTATCTAAGAAAGATTGGTTATCAAAATATGATTCCTTTCCTCTAGGAGATAAAATAATTATTAATAATAAATAATAATAATAATAATAATAATAAAATTGTGTATCAAAAAGGGATCTTTTTCCTTGTCTTGACCAACTAGTCGTGGGAAAATTCTATTATTTGAAATGTAAGTAATTAAAATGATAACTTAAAATATTTGTATAACTCTGAAATTTTAAATTAATGTTCCTTATAGTATTGTAGCTTTATTTATTTATTTATTTATTTACATTTTTTATATATCAATCTTGTGTTTTATTTTCTCACATAGAGAAATTTGGTATACGATGTGGGCAAAATTTTTTTATTCACAATTTATACAAAAATTAAATTGAATTTCAAGCAAAATAGATATCTAATGAGATGTAGACAAGGGGAGCAATGTAAAGTTTCATAGAAATGAGTAGCTGAGTACGCATAAACTACAATGAGTAGTTGAGTACATAAGCTACATTTATTTCTTTTTTTCTTGTCCCACATTTTCATCATCATATTGCATGCATGATACAGCTCCAACCCATCATCTTCAGCTTCTCAGGAATGCAGCAGTTAATCTCCTCATAATCTCCTTCCTGCATAAATAACACCCAAAAAATAAAATTACTAACATTGAGCAAAAGCACTTTTCCCATAACCACTTACTAAATTTATTCACTTAGTTTAAACTCTTTTACCTCATGAGTTGTCGATCAAGATTTGAAGCAGATAAAAATCCTCTGTTCTCTTGAGCTCTCCTCAGCAAATATGGTATCATCTTGTCAATAGGTCCATAAGGCATATACTTGCTAACTTGAAATCCAGCATTTCTCAGTCCATGAGAAAGTGTGTCTGCCATTCCATGAAGCTGAGCAAATTCAAGCTTCTCATTCCCATTATCAATCCCCAGTTCTCTTGCTTTTGCTGCTGCCAATTTCCCCGATTCAACATTATGAGTAGCAAGAATAACAGCACCAGAACTATCAGCAATCTTCTCGAGCATAAACGAAGCACAGTCGTTATAGCACGCGTGAGTCTCCTGAATGCTGTTATGAATTGGAGATTCACACCCTAAAGAAGCAGCAACTTTGCTTTCACTGGCAATATAAGCTCCTCGAACAAGCTTAAACCCCATCGACACTCCCATTTTCTCGGCCGCTTGCATTGCAAGTAACAACCGCGGTTTAGCATCTTTCAAGTAAGCCTGCATTGTGTTATATACAATTGGCTTATCTTCTTTGTTGTACGAGATTGCTGCATGGTACGCCAAGTAATCAATGGCGGGTCGAACCACCGTGTACTCTGCATCAACTATTAACGGAACATTTGCCTTCACGCATTCTTCACAGAGCTTTGACAGTCTCTGGTAGGCGAGTTGAAATTCTTTCTCTTCTTGCAAGGTTAACGGTTCAGGTTTTTTGAGTGTATGGTATACAGGACTGCATTCTGAGAAAATGGGGAAATCGCTCAGCTTCCACGGAAGATCAAATGAAGGATCTTTTTTCTGCCATCTAAGTAAATCGCTAACTCTCTTCAGCAAACTCATGGGACAAATTGCAGAGGTTTTGGCAATCACAAAACTCACCTGTTGAAAAGTAAGAAAAATAAAAAATTGATTTCTTTTTTAAACAAATGAAAAATAAAATGAAATTTTGGGGAGGGTTTTGTTGGGAATTTCCAGAATATAAAGCAAACGTGTACGATATATTAATTGACTGTTAATTTTCGGCTTTGATTACGCCAGAGTTTTGGACCATTCTTTAACTTTTTCCAACTTGGAAAGGAGTAGGAAAATACGTGAAGATGAAAACAACTCCTATTTTCTTTCTGTATGCATGTTTTATTTTATCTGTCTGACTTTAAAAAAAAATTATTATAAAAGCCAAATAAATTTCATTTTTCTAAGTACAGGGAATCTTAATAAGGTTTCGTACAAAATTTATTTTTCCATTCAAGAATATTCTCCATGAAGAATATTCAGTTTAGACTAGTTTTGATTTTGATTTCCTCTTCTTACTGCAGTCAAAAATTGCCTTTTTCCAGCCGTAATATCATAGATAAGCTACAACTGTTGCCAAATGGCTAGCATGCACATTGCAAACACTTCTTCATAAAAAAAATAAAAAAATTTAATGACTGCTGTCAGAATACAGCCGTGGACCATATTCTGACTTTTAAACAAAAAAATAAATAAATTAAAACCAGAGTATCTGATTATTGTTAAATCCCAAAATTTAAATTAGTAAAACATTTAAAGATTGAATTTAGTGACTGGGATGAAAAATAAGATAATAACTTACCGAAGATGGAGGAAGAGACTTTGCAGTATGAACTGTTTCGAGAAATCCACGTAAATTCTGGTCACATTCTGCGTTATCATCTGTATGTTCAACCGCATAAGCCAGCATACTTTTGAAACCAGCTTCATTGGCCTTGCTGATAAAATTTTTGGCCTCAGATGAAGTTCCACCGGCACAAAAATGTTCATAAAAGGTATGTCGAATGGTTCCCAAAACGATTTTTCTGGTCAAGTCGATGTCCATCAGCTTGGAATTCATAACCCAGATGCCTAGATCGATGATGGACTCGATGGCAGAGAGATGGAGGTTGAAAGCTGCACGGTGGAGCTTGATTGTTGACAGAGGGGCAAACAGTTTCTCGTGATCATTGATATCAACGAGAGACGATAAGTTTGTCTTGATTACAGCCCGTTTCTCGACAGGCGACGGTTCTGGTTTGTCATCAAAGTTCAGCGGTGACACCGCTGTGATAGAGGAGGAAGGAACTGAACCGAAAGTCCTCGTAAAATGACCGAAGCTGTTCTGAAAGATTTTTGATGTTTGTCGGAAACGAATGGCCATATGAGTTAAGAAATCGGAAAATTTTCTTTTCTTTCTTCTCTCCGGTTGCTTCTTTTCTCACTAGTTTTCAATGCAAAAACTAACGATCCTGGAGCGTTATATAAGAGATTTGAGAGATTTCACTGCAGAGTAATTCGGTAATAAATTTTTGTATTAATTTCTAAATCGTTTCTCTTTGGTAAAAAAGGAAATATGAATTTGATACGTTGTTCTTATCTACGATTTTGTGGTAAATATAGAGGTAGGGTAGAAGCAAACATAGGCATAGTGACAGCATGTCCACTTAGAATTTTAAGTGAATCTGTAACATATTTTATCAGGAAAATGGTAAGTTCAGGTAATTAGTTATTAGTTGCCGAATTAAGGAAACTTTTACAACACAAGCCCACGTCATGTTGTCTGGACAGCTGGATCAGACCAGCGGGGTACGGATAAGCACTGATCGCGAAAATAAAGATTCTCACTAATTTCCATGTAAAATGAACCCAATTAGGGTTGCAGAGTATCGGGAGATGGGCTTCCAAGCTGGAAATTTCGGACAGAAAGTTTTGTGTTTCGGACAGTGATGCAGTGTGACTTGTCTTTGTGCCAATGGGGGATGACGTGGAGCTGATGTGTGTTGAATTCTTTTAAGATTGGGTATTCTGATTTTCTTACGTGATATCTAGTTAACTTGACTCAGATCTGAGTCAGACGAGACTAGGATGTTGGCATATTGCCACCTTTACATTTATCATTATTAAGATAATTTATATTTATATTTAGTTTTTTTTTTTTCCGAGTATCAAACAATACAATCATAAATTAATTTGGTAATAACCAATTCAACTTAAAAATATTTAATAACGTCAACTGTTGATTGAAATATTTAATAAATCATAATACTTTAATATCAAATTATATATTTAACCTGATAAATCTAGTAATTCAATAAAAATTTATAATCATAACCAATCCTTAACCTATTAATTTGAAATTTAAATTGGGATAAAACAATGGGGTATTTTTTCTTTCGGTGCTTGGGATATTTCTATTTCTCGAAAAATATTTTAAGATAAAATGTAGCTAGGTGATTTATTCTAAGTATACATTTAATTAAATAAATATATATATATGTACTACCATTTTCCAATTCAAATTCAAGCCTTTAAATATTGTATGACTTTTTTAAAAATAAGGATAATATATAATATTTCAGTTGCTTAGTTTGTACGTTTTTAAAATAAGGAAAAATTTTATTTGTTTATTTGCATCAAATAGAAAATCAACCTGTAAATTTAAATTAGATGGTATATTATTTACGGCTGGGAGTTGCATTATATTGAGATTGACATTAGGGACCTATGCCATATAAAAATAAAAATTATATCATTATTTATGAAAACATAGAATGTGGTGGATCCATACGTTATTATCTCTTTGAATAATTCTACAGTATTCCTCTTCCGAAGGCCGAAATCCTCCGACTGAAACCATATTTTGCATATGTCAAAAACCGATTCCACTATCACGCCACGTGTCATGCAATGGAATAGTTTCAGAAGTCCATAAATTTCGGTCCAAATCCTGAAAGATCCCATAAGTAGAGTTCGGATCAGAATCCTTGAATATTCAGATCAAATTATTCAAATCAATCAACCTGAATGATGAATTCATCAAATCAGAAATCAAACTTACAAAAACAAGCTGCACAGGCTAAGGGACAAGCCCAGGTTGGTCGATCATCGGTTCGGTTCTTCTCCATGCATGCCTGACATTTCATATTGCATACTTGCATGCATGGTATATATATATATATATATATTTTATTCTCTCGCTCTCGCTCTCTCT
>JAWDEX010215912.1:0-10265 GCA_035221805.1 Trichilia hirta
AAGGAAAGAAGAAAATTTAACTAAGACGGCGGAATATTTTTAATATTCTCCCTTCTCTTAGTTAAACATTTTTAACTAACAAAAAAAGTTAAGACGGCGGAATATTTTTAATATTCTCCCTTCTCTTAGCTTAAAAATTTTAAAAAAACTAAGACGGCGGAATATTTTTAATATTCTCCCTTTTCTTAGTAAAAATTGTTAATAAGGGTAAAATTAAAAAATTAAAATTCAAGATCAATATTTTTAGTAACCAATTTTTACGAAAGTTGTAAGGTGCCTAACACCTTCTCTACACTTAATCAACCCCTCAAATTTGAAATCTAATATCTTTAGGTGATTTATTCCACCATTATTTGAATAGATGAAGACTCTATTTTTTACGTTTAAATTTTGAACGACGTCAACACAAGTTAAACATTATCAATAGATATTAGCTACTACTAGACCGAATACGAACTATTATACAAGCAAATATAATATTCAAGGTTTTGCCATTATACTTTAGGTACACTATCATTTGGTTATATTTATTTTAATGATTTTTTATTATTTTTTTAAGTTTAATTGGGTATATTTTGTCTAGATATGGATATATAAGATACTTAAAGAGGTCAACCAATGATTACCGCATGCACTTGCATGCCATTCTTTGCATCCTCGACTAGCGATCAAAATCAAAGAATGTGCGGAATGATCAAGTACTAAACATATTTAATCCAAACATGGTAACACCTTTTTACTTGTTTTATTTTCATACAATATTGTCAATTAAATTAATGAATTGGTTTTTTGTTTTGCAGTTTGCTAAATACATAAAAAAAAATTGGATCCAACGGTTGAAGAGTTGCAACAGCCTTTCTACATCTGAATTTTTCAGTTTAATGGCATAATAAAGGGTGACAATGGTGGTGCACTGAGAACAGATGGCAAATTACACCTGGGCCTGCGTGTGTCAGCAAGATAAAAAAGATATTGATATATTCTCACTTGACATAAAGTATAATTACTAAAATCAAAATAATATAGTACTGGAAAAGATAAATTGATTATTGATTTTCAATTCACATGGCCATTTCACCGTCAACCTTTACCTATGCCAAATGATGACGATAATAATCTAGTAAGATCTCTGTCTTCCCACTGTCATCCATCCCCCATCAATCTCTGCATCAATGCCTGCCACCCTATCGATCTCTATCTCCCCCTTCGTGAGGATTCTCCATTCTTTCTCAGTTCGATGACTTTCATCTCTCTAGTACATACTATGATTACAAGAAGATCATGCGGGAGATTAGTTATTAAGAGCCAAAGTCAATAAAATGCAACAATTTTAGGTTGGACAATCACAAAGTTTGTCTGACTTTATAGATGAAGTTTGCAATTGAATGCAATCATTTACAGCTGTAAGAGTTGAGCCAAGGGCTGATGATCAGCAAAATGGGCTAACAAATATTGATGTTATGACCAAGGAAGCACAAATGCGTATAATTTATAAACTTTATATCTTATTTATATTATTAGTATTTAATGGAGATTATTTTTTCGCTCTAGGTCAATAGTTCTCAATATAATGTGCCCCATATTATTGAGACTATACCCGATAACATATAGGCGTGTACAAATTATTGATTATATCATTAATATTACTAGTACTTACTCGAGATTACTTTTTGGATTCCGATCGATAGCTTTCAACAATCTAAACCTGTCGATGTGGAGGCTACTACTGAGGAAGCACAGGCACGTATAATTTTCAAACCTTGCAGCTTTATTGAATATATTGGTATTTACTATATGTTTATTTACAAATTCGAGTCGAAAATTTCCAATAGCCTGATCTCGGGAGTGTTGAGACCATGCCTGAGTGTTCGGGGGATATCAATTTGAAGCCTAAGTGCTTGCTTTTCTCGTTACTCTAACTTGTTTTGGTGTTAGATGATATTCTCTTTACGCTGGATATCCAAGGACGTACAACATATTTATTCGTACAGCAAATGGGCACTTTCATTCGTCATTGATTGTTTTGATGGATTTTCTTCAATAGTAGTTTACCTATATTTTCTCTAATACTGAACTGTTAAAAAAAAGATTAAAAAATAAAAATTAAATTAGACTTGTACAAAAAAAGTTAGAGAAATTTATTATATTTTTTATCAAGTACAATTATTTCTTATTACAGTGAATATTTGAAATAAAAGTTCATATCACATATGGTTCATTGCTTATCTTTTCTAAAATTTGTTTACATCAATAATAAAAAAAAAAAAAAAATCTACTTTAACTTATATAAAATAATATTAAACTTAAATATAACATAATAATATGACCTGATTATCATAATATAAACTTAAAATTTGTCTTGATTTAGGGTTTTATTTTAAGTTTATATATTTATATAATCAAAAAATAAATGAATATGGGTTTGGCTGATTATATTCGAATTGGATTTTATCAAAATTATTAGTTAATAAAGGTAATTCATCGGTAAATTGATTATGAATATTATTACTTTTAGCATTAGATAGAATCAATTTTAAGATCTTAATGTAGTGCATTAGTAAATGAAATTATACTAAATATTTGTAGCGATTATCTCAAGTTTTCATACTAAAAAAAGTGACATTCGTTAATTGAATATTAAATTACGATAGTAAATTTCGTATGAAAGGGTTCTGATTTTTACTATAAATTTAGCCATTCCCTATCATATATATGTTAGATGAAAGCATTAAATGCAAATAAATGTGTAAACGGGAGCGTAATCTTTGCTAAAATTAGTGATCATCAAATACTTTAATTACTATATTTTGAAAGTTAAGTAGAATCCTAATAATATCAAACCTAGTTTGAAATTGGCATATATTCTCCTCAAACTAAAAGAATTAACGAAACACTTAAAGCTAAAAGTTTTTTAAACTATTTTAATTTGCCAAGAGAAAAAAAATTTTAATTCGCATATGATTCAAATAATATTATTTTTTATTATTTTTTACTGTATGAGATAATTGTTTTATAAAAATATAATCTTTTGGTAATTGACACGAATTATTATGAATTGACAACACAAATAAAATTTTAGTTTAATTCGATCTACCAATAAACCATCTTCACAAAACACAAATAAGTTTAGATCAAATTTTAAACAACCTTACTTACAAAATTTATAATTGAATTATTATCACTTACCTTCTTTAATAGTTAGCAAAATTCTCTTAAATGATAAGGATGAAAAAACAATCGCTTATCTCCTTTTAATTAAATTATTAGATTTAATTAATATTTTTTTATTTATAATAGTAACTAAATATATATTACAATGATAATGATAAAGAATAAAATGATTACAATGAAATAACATGCACTTACTTGCTATTTACACACTAAATTCAAATAAAATAAAATATTTATACAATATCAATTGTTCTTAATTCTAATAAACAAAAGGTTTACAACATTATAAGAAATATAATGCATTTAATTGGACCACAAATAGTGCACAATTGATAACTGAAATTACAGGTTACAATTGAATCTTATCAAAGATAAAAATTTGTTATTAACTGTCACTTCCCTCTGGTTGGTATTCAACATTATGTCTACATATTTCAAAAAGAAGCATATCATATTATATGTAATCATATCATATATAAACCTATCATTAAATTAAACTACAAACTATACCAAATTCATATCATATCATATGCATTAAATCAAAACATACATTATTTCACAATTTTGAACAAAAATTAGATAAACAATAGCATTCACTTAATAATAAATTATAACAATTCATTGGTTCCGATAAAAGGGTACTTGCATTTTACAGATAGCACGATTATGCCGTAATATCTACTACATTGCTTCCTAACTACAACCTTTTTCTAAGAGGGAATATGTACTTTTTTTGGTCGACCTAATAAAGCCCTTACTTAAGGCTCCTAAACAACCATCTGGCACCCTTTAATTTGCATAACCTAATCTACCTTATTACTTACTAGATAAATACCTTTTTGTGTATGCCAACATCAATGATTTGTTACTATGATACTTTAAGCATAATAAATTGTGATTATATCTTGTGTGTCTACATGCTACAAGGGCATAAGCACAAGGTAATTACTATACATCAAATTATCTACAACTACATGTCTTCACTTTGAAATCCACAAGCTCATTCTTTTTTTATTGTTTTAACTAGGAACTCAAACTACTGAAGTCACATCATATACCTAGGGCTTTTAATTTGTTAATTAATAGTTGCTTGTGTCACATCAGTTAATAGGCATCTTTTGCATTGACTGCCTCTTTTCATTTATAAAACCAACACTGTTGGGATGAGTACTTAAAAATGTATATTTATCAAGAATTAAATTTATTATTTTACGCTTTGTAATATAATTAACTCTCTTAATAAAGTATATTTTTAGCTTTATATTTAAAATTTACTTTATTTATAATTATTATTTGATTTTTATTGTGAAGCAAAAATGATAAAATGAGCATAATTTTTCAACCAAAAGAAATTTTAAATTGATTCAAGCTTCTATTAAAGAACAATCATTGGATTACAAATATTTATTTCATAAAAACTATTAAATTCAAACATTTAGAGGTCCAAAAATAGCCCAAATTAAGACTCATCTGCACTACTAGCCTAATTTAACCTTTTTTTTATTAGTTAGGCCATAATTTAGACTAAACAACTCAGATTGATTCGATTCAAGTCTCTTTAGAAAGATAATATAAAGCTTAACAACTTGTCTTCAAACATAACAGACAAAATCTATCTATATTAGGTGCTAAACTATACGTTAATATTAGGTTAGTAAATAGAGCCAAAATATTCAACCACCGAATTAATTAATCTGGCTTTTGGTTTATCCCTTAAGCTCACTTTTGTACCTTACCTCTTAGTGTATCTCTAGAGTTCTTTTTTGTGCCTATAAATAAGAGCTTTATTTATTACTCAAGACATATTCAAGAGATATTTAAGAAATTACTTTGTAATTACGTTTTCATTCTATCTCATTTTTATGTATTTCTATCTCCTAGTTAAGTTTAGGAAGTTAACATCTTAATTCTCCTCTTATACTTTAATATTTATTTATTTTATTTAATTAAAAAAATTATTTTTAAATATATTTTAATTTATTTGAAATTTTGATTCTTTATTGATATTTTGCACAAAAAATGTTTGGTATTTAATACCTTAATTCTTTGTAGACAATTAATATAAAGAATACTTTAAAATATATTTATAAATTAAAATTACTTTTTCTTAAATATTTTTCAATTAATTTAAAACACGAATTTTTATTTAAATTTCTTTATTTTATAGAAAAGATATTTTTATGAATTAAAAATAATTTTTATCTTTCAATTGAGATAACTCTTTAATTAATTTTAATTGAGTTATAAAAATGATCAAAAATTCTTTACCACATTTTAAAGGTGTTAACTTCCTAAATTTTAGCGTTTTAATTTATATTTTAATCATTATTTGATAATTTTTTCTTTAAAATCAATTTATTACTAAAATTTCTTTACTTTTAAACTGTTAAATTCCTATTTTGGATTGTTGAACTTATTTTTAGGCTATTGAACAAAACTATTATATCTTAAAAAAATATTATCTCTGAATATGATACTTGAATTATCGAACTATATTATAATAAAACTACCCACAGTTGAGTATATATATTTAAGACATAAACAAACACACATCTTATGAACTAAACCAACGAAGTAATAGAAAGATGTCATATATGTCTTAATAAGGCATTAATACTTTAAGCAATGTTGGTGGTCATTATGTCACATATCCGTAATAAAAAATGTGATATAGTCAATCTATGAAATCTAACTTCATGTTCTAAATAGTTAATAGCAATCAATTGTATTGCCCTTAATATCTCAATGTACCCACTGAACTCAGATAATTGATATACTTTAACCGTAGAAAATAACCTTACTTGAAAGGGTCTATCACCTGGTTTGCATATTATATTTGGCTTTAATATTCCCAATTACATGATAAGAATAAAATATATAAGTTAATTATGGAAAAACTACAATAATTTCCTTTTCAATATTGTTATACCAATAGAAAATGAATAATAAATTGTTCATCGACTCAATAGCTTGTGGAATATATTATTTTCTAAATCAATAATTCGAAAGGCCAATTGATATATCTAATTATTTTTATCAACTATTGCTATAACCAATAACATACCACTATTGACTACAAAATTTTGATAATGAATAAAATAAATATTCAGTAGTTAGTTTGTAATGATGGCTATGATATAAATGCTTTGATAATGACTTGTTAGTTAGTTTTAATGATGATTTAGTTTCAATGATGTATATACTTAATGTTAGCTAATTTTTTTTGATGCTGATAATTGATACATATGCAGGGTAACTACCCTGGTCAAGAAAGGAATTGTTTGTAGACAAATAGGTTAATATCTAATTATATTAACAAAGAAGTATCAATACATTTGAACTATATATTAATACACTCTGTGAAAGACATCAAAAATAAAGTTCAAAGGATCGAAATAGAAAGCCAAAAAGATTGATATACAACTATAGAAACAGCCATGTATCAATACACACAATTAAGGTATCAATACAGTTAACCGAGGACAAAATTTAGCAAGACCAAAAGATTAATGTAGTAAAGCTAAAAAGTTGATGCATAGTTAAATAGACAGCAATGTATCGATCCATATAATTAAAATATTAATTTATTTAGTCGAAGACTATTCACCAAAGCTAAAAATCGATACTAAAAAAAAGACAGCAGCACTATGAAAAATATATCAATACATATCAACAAAGTTAAAGAATTTCCAGTTAAAAGTCAAAGTCAAGACTTAGCAAGAGTCAAAATCACAGTAGATTAGGATGAAGTGATATTTAAAGCAAAAGTATCAATACTATAAGTTAAAATATTGATATATTTTATCGAGCTTAAAAAAAATAGGAACATTTGATAAATAGAAGATATCAATACGAGACTGAAGATCATATCAATACGATAAAGACTAAAAAGGCCAGGGTATTGATATCCCATACAAATGTATTGATACATTGAAAAGTCTAAAATCAAAAGAACATATCATAACTTTGTATCATACAAAAGGCATTACACATTGATACAAGGCTATTGAAAAAAGTGCATGTATCGATATGCTAGTAGAATGTATCAATACACTCTTAAAGAAGAAATTTTTCGGAGTTAAGTAGAAGGAGCAACATTGTAAAAGTATTGATACATTACTCAATGGTATCAATACATTCTAGAAAATCATCTTTAATGATAATATCTGCAAGCATTAAAGGTAGCATTAAATAAAGTATCAGAAAGCTGTTAAAAGTATAGATAAGATCATTTAAAAGCCTTGATTCTTTAAGAAAGAATAAGAAAAAAAGAAAATAAGAACAAGAAGCATCTTTTTAATTTTCTTTTTGATTATTCTCCGAATATTTTTGAGAAGTAATTTATAGCAGCTCAAAAAAACATTCTCTTTGAGATATTATGTCTGTAAAACATTCATCATCCTAGAGAGAAAATACTAAAAACTAGAGAGCTTATTGAATACCTTATCTTTTAGAGACAAAAATTATATTGATATAGAAATTAACGGTTTTTCTTCACTATAGAGAAGGAGATTATTAGGTTACCCTTCACTAAAAAAGAAGGAGATTGTAAGGTTTTTCTTCACTAAAAGGAAGGAGATTGTAAGGTTTTCTTCTACTAAAAGGAGGGAAATTATAAGATTATCCTTTACTATTAAAAAAGAGTTATAAAATTAGGGTTACACTTGACCCATAAAAATAAGAGTAAACTAAATTTTGGTGTGTATAATCATTGAGAGAGTGAACATAGGCAGATTATCGAACCACTATAAATTTTTACGTGCTTTTTTCTTCTGCATCTTCAATCTATCTTCACTTATCTTATCATCTATGTTCTTCAAAAGTTTTACTCTTACAAATTGTTTTAAAAGATTAAAATTACCCAATTCACCCCCCTTTTAAGTTTTACCATCTGGGACAATACGTGGTATCAGAACCTAACTCTTTTCTAAGAAAATATTAGTTATCTTCAAAGTAATAGATTGACAATGGCATTTAGTAGTGTTTTAGTTCAACTAATTAAAGGACAATTAACTCATGGACCACCTTTCTTCAATAAAAGTGACTATATTTACTAAAACAAAGGATGTAGATTTATTTAAGTATATTAGACTTTGATATAGTCACCATTATAAAAGATGGATATAAGCTTTCAGTAGTAATAGATGAGGCAACTAGAGAGTAGAAGTCCAAACCAAAATGTGAATGGATGACTGAAGAAAAGACTATCTTTTAGACAAATAGCAAAGCAATAAATATGCTATATTGTGCACTTGATAGAATTGAATATAACAGAATATCTGGTTATGACACAGCTAAGGATATATGGGACATGCTTGAAGTAACACATAAAGGAACCAGCAGGGTGAAGGACTCTAAGATTAGTATGCTTGTCCAAGACTATGAGCTATTCAAGATGAAGTCACATGAAAGCATTAAGAAAATATATACACGATTTACTGACATAGTGAATGGACTAAAGCACTTGGCAGAGTATACTCAAAAACAAACATAGTTACCAAAATACTGAGAAGCCTGCTAAAATCGTGAGAAATTAAAGTAACTACAATCAAAGAGGCCAAAGATCTTAGAACTCTACCACTTGAAGAACTACTTTGATCCCTTATAACTGATGAATTAAAAAACAAAAGAAATAAGGATGAGGATCATGATAAGGGTAAAAATTTAATTGCTTTAAAAGAAACACGACAAGAAGATGAAGAAGAAAGTGAAAAGAACTTTAGTAATAATGAGAAGTTAATGTTGATGGTTAGAAAATTTTAAAAATTTCTTAGCAGAGGCAGGCCAAAGGAAAGAAATTGGAAAAAGAAAAAAATCCTTAAAGCTAAAAAATTCAAAAAGAGCAAAGAAAAGGATAGCAAAATAATTTGCTATGAATGCAAAAGACCTAGCTACATAAAACCTGAGTGTCTTATAAAGAAAGACAAAAGAGAAAAAAAGAAAAAGAAAGCTATGAAAGTTGCATGGAATGACTTTTTAAGTGAAGGAAATAGCTTATCGTCGAAGGAAAAAAAGGCAAACATGTGTCTTATAGAAAATAAGACATGAAGGTAACTTCTTCCTCACAAGACTTATACTATACTAATTCTAGCTATAATAATGATGATCTTATCAATGCTGAACTGACACTTTTATATGAAGAACTTAGAACTGATTTTAAGAAGTTGTATGTTAAATGCCTTGATGATGACTTATTAGTTAGTTTTTGATGATGATTTAGTTTCAATGATGTATATACTTGCTGCTAGCTAGTTTTCTTTGATGTTTATAATTGATACATATGCTTGCTAACTGTCCTGGTTAAGAAAAGAATTATTCACAAATAAATAGGTTGATATTTGATTATATTGACAAAAAAGTATCGATACATTTGAATTATATATTAATATTATCTGTGAAAGAAATCAAACTAAAGTCTAAAGAATCGAATCAAAAAGTCAAAGAGATCGATATGTAACTATAAAAATAGCCATATATCGATACACACAATAACGATATCGATATATTTAGTCGAAGATAAAATCCAACAAGACCAAAAGATTGATATAGTAAAGCTATAGAGATCGATACGTAATCAAAAAATCAGTAATATATCAATATACATAATTAAAGTATTGATTTATTTGGTCAAAAACTATTTAGTAAGGCTAAAGATCGATACCAAAAAAAAGATAATAGTACTATAAAGAATATATCGATACATATCAACAAAATCAAAATGTCTGCAGTGAAAAGTCAAAGTTAAGGCTCATTAAAAGTCAAAATCACAATAGATCAAGATAAAGTGATATTTAAAGCAAAAGTATCGATACCTTGAGTTAAAGTATCGATACATTTTGTTAAGCTCAAGAAATATGGGAACATTTAATAAGCAAAAGATGTTGATATAAGACTAAAGATCATATCAATACAATAAAGATTAAAAAGGCCAAGGTATTGATATCCCCATACAAATGTATCGATACATTGTGAAGTCCAAAATTGAAAAAATATATCATAACTTTGTATTAATACAAAAGGCATTATATATCAATACAAGGCTACTGGAAGAAGTGTATGTATCGATACACTAGTTGCATATATCAATACACTTT
>JAWDEX010215944.1:0-10265 GCA_035221805.1 Trichilia hirta
GTTAACTCTTATACTAACATTATTTCTCTAAAAATATTAAGATATAGCATCAGGTCAATCTTGCTAGTGTATGATGCAATTTGAGATATTTTAAACTTTTAAAGAAGTGTTAGTTCTAATATATTTCTAGTAAATAGAGAGTCGGTGAACTTACTGACCCTAGAATCATTCCTTGAGTTTAGATTAGGGTCTCCCTTTACACTAATCTTGACTTTCTCGAATATCCTTTAAATAAAAAATTTCAAAGCCTACTAATCTATTACATGTGGCATAGTTAGTCAAGCATTTTGATCTCTTGATTGAATTTCGTTGAGTTGTCATCTCAGGTCTATAGTAGTCTGTCTTGGCCTTGCTTTCTCTTCGGACATCCACTATAAGATCGTAAAAGGTATCAAACACTTTATTTTTTGAGGATCAAATATCTAGACCGAAGCATTGAGATTTCTTACTTTAGGGCTTTCTTACAATCCAGTGAGTTTTTCTTTCCTTTTTTATGTAGTAGTATACCGAATAAAACCAGCTCTGGGTGCTATTACGGGAACCCTAAACTTAACTTTTTTCTTAGATTGGGTATGACTTTCTCCTATTTTTAGGATTTTTGACATCTGTTGATGTGGTTACTCGTCGTAGTGCTTTTATAGTAATTTTTTTAGCTCTGCAGCTTCTCTCTCCAGCTGCTTATTCCTCTACTCTAGAGCATGCTTGTTTTCTCTCTTCTTCTGCCTATTAATTTTGGTATTTCTCTAGCTTCTTTATCAGTTGCAAAGACTCATATTTTTTAGTTCTCATGATTACTTTACTTATCCGTGGTATGACAGTGTAGTTCATCACACAGAATTTTTTCTGATGGTCTATTGGTGTACCTTTACCTCACCTCGGGTTATGAACTTTGCTAATACCTGAATACAGACATAAAAATTTTTGAAATAAAGCTGACTTTTCGGCATTTAAACTTTAATGTTTAAGTTAGGAGTAAGATTTATGAATAAAAAAAGAGTAATTAAAGAATATAATAAGTGATTAAATATTTTGAGTTATAATGCCAACACCAAAGGGCGAGTCGAGTATTTTTTTCCCTATTTGAAGATTCAAAAATCTAAAAAAATTCTCTTTTTAAAATTGAAAATATTATATTTATAGTGATCTTGACACGTGTGATCATCGAAAAACAAGAGTTTAATTTGATAATAAATGGCATATCTTGATAGCTAACAGATTATTTTATAATTATGATTTACTTTTATAAAGTGGAGTAATAAATGTCTATCATATAGTTGGTATGGGACATTAAACCTTTAATGTGATGAAATATTTTGATAGGTTTTAAAAAGCGAATGTTGTTTACTTTATCGGTTTTCTTGTTTTTGATTGATATTAATCTTGAAATAACTTAAAATTCGAATGATTGGGTCCACAAAAAAATAAAAAAGGTCATTTGTCTTAGGTCGTTTCAAATTAGTATTAAAAGGATGGATCGCTGCTCTAGGAAATATTGTAAAAAATATCTTTTTTTATCTTGCTATATGTAAAGGTGAAAAGGCGACCCATTAAAATTTTTAAACACTCTCTTTTTTAATATCCTTTACAAATAAAATGATTATGAAAATGTTGTTGGGTTTTTTAATTCTAACTACTTTTAGTTGACTCAAATTAATTTTTTGATTTGTCATTGATAATTATTTTCTTTTATATTAAATTCTCTCTTGAAAAATCCTAATTTCTCCTTAATTTTAGTGTGTGTGCGTGTGCGTATGTGCGGGCGTGCACGAAATTTCAACTTTTTATTTGATGCCAGTGGATTTTGCCACTTAAATTAACTGATGTAATTGATATAATATCAGTTTTGAAATTGTCATATCAAATCTCAATATGTTCATTTTAGATCAATCAATTTCAAAAAATACAATCAAATAAAACTTTGGTAGGGATCTACCAATGTTTAATGATTTGATATTGATTTGACACTGAATTTATTTTTTAAATTAAATATAATATTTTAAATCATAAAAAATAGTTTAATAGAATATTTAAAAAAATAAACCATGTGAATCAAAATTCACCAAACAATGAAAACAGTATTTTTGGGTTTTTTAAATTTTTTTTAAAAAAGGCGAAACAGTTATTAGCATAGAATGCAATAGTAAACAAGTTTTATAATTTTTTATCTTTTAAAATAAAAGTTAGCGGTCAATAATAATAATAATTATTATTATTATCATCCTTGAACTTTTAATCTCAAAATAAAAGAATATTATATCTTTATTTTTTGTTTTATTTTAAGAAAAAACAACTTAGGTTTTCAAATTAAATGACTTTATTATTAATGATTGTATATATTATAATGTATATTTTATAATAAAGGATAAAAACTAATATGTAATTTAACACATGTTAGGTGAAGAAAGGACAATAAAATTGACCAAAATTTGTTGAATTAAAGTAATAATACTTAAAATGTTATGAATTTTTTTAAATTGACCGAAATTCATTGAATTAAAGCAAAATTACTCCTAATCTAATACATGGTTTGACAGAATTCTAATTAACTAGGAAATAATTTAAGTTTTTTAAAAATAAAAAATAACTTGATGCAAACCAAAACAACTATAATACAATATACTATCATCTAAACCAATATATTTATATATAAATTATGTAATTAAATATTCCATGTTCTTGAAAACAGTAGAAATTTGAGCACACTATTCACAGCAAATTTGAAAATAAACTCAATTACAATTCAAGAACAAATTCAGGAATTTTGATCAACTCTTTGTCTCAATTCCAAGTTCAAAAACAGATTGAGCAGCTGCAGCTGCTGCTGCTTCAAAACATTTCACTTTCTCTTCTTCTTCTTCTTGCTGCTTTAGGGTTTCATACAGAGGAGAATTCTTTGTCTCAGGCAGCCAAATACTCAAAACTCCACTAAAAATGGAGAATAACCCAAATACCAGAAACGAAAGAGATGGACTCAGACGTCCAACGACAACCAGTAATGGAGAAACGGAAGCTCCCAGCATTAAAGCTTGACGCAGAAATGATACTGCAAAGTTTCTCACGTTCGTCGGGAAAAGCTCGATGCAGTAGATATACATGACGTCAAATGCTATTGAAGAAGACATGAATCCCACCGCTTCGATCATCAACTGCGGCCAACTTCCGCCAGATTTGTTTTCGGATTTTTTTCTGCCGGAGGAGAAAAATATGCAGAGAATGCATGAAATTCCGGCTACGTAAGCTGACTGAGAGAAAAGAAAACGCCTGTTTACACAGCTCAACAGAACACTTCCGATGAAAACAGCCGGAATCTCCGTTGCTGCGTTGAGGACAACCGAGAAGTAGAGATTGAAGTTTAGGTTTTCGACGTTTAATTGGATTCCGTAGTAAACAAACCCAATTCCAAATCCAGCAAGCATGACCAGAATCAGTCTTCTCGCAGCCCATTTTGTAGTCCACAGACTTTCATTACAACTTCTGCTAACAACTTCTGCTTCTGCAGAAGCACTTCCACTCCCAGTTTTAGCTCCTGAAGAAGGATTTGCTAAAGATAAATTCGTGGGTAGTTTCTTCCCATTAAATTTCGCAAATTTCTTCAACACATCAAGCGCTTCTTTGCTTCTTCCCATAACAAGAAGCCAACGAGGAGATTCAGAGACAAAAGGAAGCAAAAAAATAGAGTAGACAAGAGGGAAAATTGATAAGACTTTGTACAGAGTTCTCCAACAAGTTCTGGTAGGATAAGCTATCAGAGGAAGAGAAAGAAATCCAGTCGAGAAGAAGAAAAAGCCATACTGTCCAACTTGTCCCCGCCAATTTCGTCCGACTGCTTCCGTCGTGAGAACCAGGCAGCATATCCCGATGCCAGAACGTGCGAAACCGTTTGCAAAGCGGAGGAGAGCGTAAATCCAAATATTTGGTGAGAGAGAAGTGAGAAAAGATGTCGCAGAAGTTAAAAGGCCTGAGAGTAGAACTGCTTTCTTTCCTCCCAGGCTTTTGTCAGCAATTCGACCAAAAAATGCAGAGCCTGAAAAATTAAAGAAAATTGTAATTGAATTATATAATTTATTGATTGTCAAGAAAAAATGTAAATAATGTATGTGTCTTCGTGATACGACTTAATCTTTGTTAGGGGTTGAAATTACAATTTTAATGATTTGCTATACTAGGATTAATTAGAGACCTTAAAATCTTTTTAATTATTGTATATTAATACTCCTTTTTTTTTTTCAATTTTGTTCTTTATATCTGCCAAAAGAAAACGAAAAAGGTTACATACATACCCAAAAGAGAACCGATAAAGAAAAGAGAAGCAGGAATTGCAGCAAGAAACTTTCTTTCACAGTTGAGATTCCACTCAGCTATGGTGGAACTTGTATTCCCACCAATCCATTCCCATGTCCCATCTGCTAAACCACAAACAGAATTAACTCCGTTTCCTTCTCCTCCACTATTTTCCATGCAAAAGGAAGAAGAAGAAGAAGATCCATTAAAATTAAAGTGACTGTTACTGGTTATTTTGCATTTCCATTCAGATGGCTGAGCATCAGTAAAAATGGTAACCAAAGTGTTTTGAGAATCAAAAATCCATGCCAATGAAACCAAGAAAACATGCAACAATTGCGAGAAACCAAATGATCCGATGTATTCTTCAACAACTTCATCGACTGTCAACTCCAATTTGCTGCTTACTTCTCCTTTTTCTGTTGAACTTAGTGTATTTCCTTGTTGCGTAGTTATAAGCTCTTGTTCTTCTTCCATGGCTTTTCTCTTTTCTTATTTCTATGGGGGGTTTATTGTTTTGGTTCCTACGTTTCTCTCTTGCCTCGAGCTATGCCCACTTAATATATAGACGATAGATTTTGGTAAGTTTGGCTAGTATACAAATTAAAGTAAGAGCGTTAATTAAAAAAGAATATAATATTAAAATTATGTTTAATATTTATAGAATCACATATCTTAATTAAGTGTAGAAAATTGGACTGCATTATAACAATATTATATACACTAATTCTTAATAGAGATTTAATTTTAATATTTCAAAATTAAAAATTAAGACAGACCCAAGTTTTTGCCATGCATGTCACATTCCAATTGTAATACATTTATTTATGTGTTGATAACTATTTTATCCCCTTCTTTTCTTTGTCATATTATTATTGACAACTCAAATTAAACTTTTTACGATGACAAGTGTGATGTGATAATTATTTATGGATTAGTGTCATCATCCATTGTTCACTTAATGCGTATGAAGTGGACCAATTACTTTCAAAATGTCAACTTTAAGAAAAATTAGGGTTCCAAAAAGGAAGACGGATTGAACTCATAAAGATATTGTCCCAATTAAAGTGTACATAATTAGTGGCTGTGACAATTTTGTAATTAATTCTAACACGTAATTGTTAGGACAAAAAGGCTATAATAATATGTGCTATTATTGATGATTTAGTGCTGTGACCATCGTGCACATTTGTTAGTGGTTTTATCATGGCATAAGAGGCAATTAGATGGACAATTATAGAAGAATCTTGATCTGGGTTTCTTTTTTCTTTTTCTTTTTCTTTGTCTACAAAGAAATATTAGGTAAACATAAATCAAATATATTTGAAATTATTATATTTCTATTTATTTAACTTTAAACACATCAATTAAAAAACTTAATAAACATTATTTTTGTCTTGAAAGTTAATTTTTATCGTTATTACTATTTTTCTATTAAGATATCAAGTACTTATTAATAATATAACTATTACAATATTTATTAAATACTTAACTGTTTTATTTTTTTAAAAAAAAAAAAATAGAAACACCGCAATACCAAACTATAATTAATGATTTTGAACTAAAACCGCTCAATTTAAAAACAATAAAAAATAATTCTTATTATATTATTTTCAAAAAATTTATCTATATTTTCTTGTGTGCGTTCTCTATACTAATCTTCACAAAAGAAAATTATTGGAAAAACGACTTCATCTGAACCACACAAGAGAAAATGGAAAAAATATATATATATATATATTGGAAAAACGACTTCATTTTGAACCGCACAAGAGAAATTGGAAAAGAAAACGATGGAATGTGTGTTGGTTCAATTAGATGAACAAAATCTTGAGACTTTTTGATTCGATTATGTTTAGTCTAACTTCTTCTTATTAGATTAGACTTCGTTTAATATTATTTTTGCTTCATTAAATATTATTGCGTGACAATATCATTTATTAAATATATATAAATACATGCAATCATTTTTATCTTGCTCAAATTAATTATTAGTGCTTGTCCTTCAAACACCAACTATGTGCTTTCAATTAAATTATGCCCATTTATCTAAATTATCAGAATTTAAAATTGGTTGATGCTTGAGAGAGGATAAGGGACGTAAAAAATTCTCCACGGACAACAAAGACAATACCTTCGAGAACATGCATAAATATAATATTTTGATTATATATAAAGCATTGATGGTATGATTGAAAATGTCAAAAGTAAATATGATTTTAGCTAGTTTCTTGTTAAAATTGGATGTTTTATATCAAATTTATAATTATTTATTAATATTATAACCTTTTTTAAGTACTTACATATCAATTAGAATTTATGGAGAATTTTGAATTTATGTATTCTATACTATTTTATGTAATGTAATACTTTATAAACTTATTCACCCATGTAATATTTAAACCCCTAACTTTTAGTTAAAAGAACATTTTAATCTTATTAAGTTAAAAAATATTATTTTTTATTTTTATTTATTGATTTTTTATATTTTTAATATAATTAATTTAATTTTATTAATATTATTTTAATCTAAATTTCGCAATCTACTCAATATAAGGTTAGTTTTTTGGAATATTAAAAAACTTTTAAAATAAAAAAATATCGATAAATAGAAATAAAAATAAGTATTTTTTTTATTTAATGAGTTAAAATATTTTTTTTAATAAATTTTAAAAGGATAAAAGAAAAAGTCAGTCCTTAGTATTATTTGTCTACGAGTTTGTCAACTAAGTGCGAGTGACAACTCATTGACATTAATCTTAGTGTCTAACACAAAAATTAAAATATTTTACAATAAAATTGAGATACATGCATCTATTAAATCAGAATTAGGCTTTGAGTCAGGAAGCATAACCTAATTAATTAAATAATTAAAGTTGTAGTTTGTGGTATAAAAACAAACTAAAACACAATTCTTTCCATTTACAAAGCTATTGTGTGTATATGCGCTAAAAGTGGGGAGTGTGTATAAATTATTCTTTCATTTTTGTGGCTACCAATTCTTCATTTGAAGCAATCTCTTAAAAGTGCTTCCCCAAGTGTTAGCCCACTTTCTAGTTTAAAGACCCTTTAATAAAAATTATAATCTATTGGATAAGGAATTAGGTGTATTGAATTCCGAGTAAGAAATTTTTAATTATTCCTTATGTTGGGGAAAGTCTTGTTTTAATAAGAGAAATAAAATAAAATATTAAAATATAATAATATTAAAAATACAAATTTTTATGTAATATTATTATATTAATTTATAGAAAAAATTCTAGAAAAAAAATGTACATTTTACATTACTAATCACAAATATATGATTGTGTAATTTCTTGTGGCTTGGAAAACTTACATTTGCATGCTTACTTCAATTCATAATAATGTTATGAACTTAATCATATTCATTATAAATAAATGAGATTAAAGAAACTTAAATGCAAGACAACCAAACGAAAGAAAAGTTATATTCTATTTTATATGATTGATTAATTAAGGACATGTTTTGGTATGTGTATCCACTGAGATAACATCAGATAAAGTTGGAACAAAGTTTGCATATATATCTTCAGGGTGCATTGTTCATTTGGAAACAGACGTCATGTTTATCCAGTGCATATCTCATTTGGAGGGGCTTATGCTCTGGTGAATATGAGAACATTACATCTTTTAATTCTTTATAGCAAATATTAACTCTTTTATTATAATTTTTAATTCTTAATTTTTTAGTTATAATTTTTAATTTACTAGTTATACATGAAAGTTAATTAACTCATATTTTATAAAAAGTTCGAATTTATAAATATTATTATGATAAATAGGCGAGATCAGTGATACTGGATGGAATGTAGCATAATTCACTATCGACCTCGTCTTTAAGAAAACGCTTCATGTAAAAGTCAATTCATTGTTGGAGGGATACGAAAAGCGAAGCTCTCTGTGGTATGATAAAGAAACAATTTTAAAAATTTCTTTAAAATAAAATTTTAATATAAATATAATATATTATATTCTAATTTATAAATGAATAAAAAAACTAATCACAAGCCCATAAGCGTAAGAAACTTGTCGAATCACGTAAATCTCTTATATTTTTGTATGTTTAATTAATTCTGTTATTATTTTTTATTATATTTTGTTGTAACAGTTTTAAAAAGGATGATGGCAGCTCCAATTGTATCCTTAACCTGTCTCTGCTTCGTTGAACAGTCTGATTTTCCGATCAATGGCGATTACATTTCCTTTACTAACATGCAATTTGTTTAACCAATAAGCCCCTCCAAACCAATTCAAATAAATGATTAATGATATTTTGCGGCTCAGCTTAAAAAGATACAAAATTCATTTTGTTCAATATCAACCATACAGCTTAAACACCAATAAGGTGGCATTGATTTTCCTGTGACGCAAAATTGAAATTACTGTGTTAAACGTTCAAATTCGCCCTCGATTGACATGCAACAGAATCCATCATGAGCTGTTCGTCAATGTGGGGCATGAGAGCAGCAGCTAGCAAGCTTGAAAATCCAGAAACTGCCGCAATTTCTGCAAGAGCAGCTCTCGAGTGCCAAAAAGAGGTTTGCCACTAGTAAGCCAGTCCTTCTCAAGAAGACCCGCTTTGGCACTACTGATCATCTCGTCGTGGAAAGCAGATATGATACAGTAAAGAGAGGTCCTCAGAACATCAGCCATGGCGTATGCTTTTGAATGCAGCATCCCCCCTCTCTTCTTAACCATCCCGATATCCCTTCTTCCTGTGTTCAGTTGAGCCCATTTAATACCGGCTGGCCCCATCAAATGAGTAGGCGCTTGCAAGTTGGTTTTCTTCCCCATAAATCCTTCAACCGCAAGTACGCAGGACAGAAGCGTTGAGAGAACAGCAGTGTTGCCCCCAGAAAGTTGAGCTACCCCAAACCTGTCTTCCTTGCGCGAGCGTGCAGTTAAGGATGCAGCTGTCCACGCACACCAAGCACATAGCTGCAACAATCCATCATAAAATTCACTAGATTGATGTGATAGTTTATACGAACAACAAGAGATGCAAGTTGCCGGCATCCTTTATTCTTCACAAGCATCTATAGGACCAGTTATATAAAAACAGAACAAAAAAAAAAAGACAAGGTTGAAAGCACGTATATACAATTCAACTAAAAAATAAAAATCCTTATAACTTATAAATTGCTAAAGATAAAATCATATTAGTTTAAGGTTAAAAACATTTATTTTTAATTGAAGCTTTCCCTTTTGAGTATTTATTGTGTTCTTCTTGTTCCTCTTCCTCCTGAGTTCTATAGTTGTTCAACAAACAATTCCAAATCTCAGCAACATTTCCAAGCCAGAATCAATCGTGCCCAATCCCCCTGGAACACCACGTATGACAAACCTTGGCTTTGTTCTACTTAAACCTCAAGTCATAAAACCTTTAAAACCAGATTTTATAGGTGCCAGATAATTCCAGGACTCTGATCTTTATAGGTTGCATTTGGATAAATGTTGATCAGTAATTGGAATCCTTTTTTTCTTTCTAAACTTTAAAAGGCTTAAACTTATAAGCCTCATCCCATCACAAACTTATAAGCTATTTTACATCAATATGCTTAAATCTGACCAAATAGGGGACTCCTCCCAGGGGTCCATTCAAAAAGGCAAAATTGCGAGCACATTCGCACAATTAAATTGAACCCACAAGTGCAATCAGCAATGGTTCTCCATACCTGGAAGTTGTTCAATGGTTCAGAATACTTTGACCCTATTCGCACGTCAGTTGGTGACAGTAACTGATTGGATAAATCTTTTTCAATGGAACCAGCTTCCATACCTGCACCCAACTTGGCCGCAAGCTGTTTCAGAGGTCCCAAGGATACATCTATGACTCTTTTGTAAGTTTCACTGGTTTCTTCAAAGAATGCAGCTCGTCGCCATGTGTCAACATTATTCTCACAAACCATACACAGATCAAGATATGCAAGATGATGTAGAAGAGAATTCGGAGGGCTCTCCTC
>JAWDEX010215955.1:0-10264 GCA_035221805.1 Trichilia hirta
TAATATGCTAATAATAAAACCCTTATAATGCATTTTTTTTAAGAAAGTCTGACTAGTGCGATAGATATTTGATTCTCTACTCTAGACAAAAGTAAAATTAAGACTTAGAATCATATAACTTTTATGTTTCTCAAATACTATGCATTTAATATGTTCTTAGCTCTAACTCGAGCAAATTTGAGTAAAATGAGTAAAAAATCTAATGAATCCCTTAAAAAGTATACACAGAGGTGGCATATGCTGGCATCAGAAGTTCAACCTTCACTAACAAATCATGAACTTGCAACGACTTTTATTCATACAATGAAGGGAATATATCATGATTATTTTTTAGTATGTTCTACCTTTAACTTTCATGAAGTTATAACTTCTGGAGAAGGAATTGAAGATGCAATTAAGTCAAGTGAATTGGTTGATATGAGTAAAATGAAAAAAAATGTTAGAACAATGGCAAAATTTTTCTAAAAATTAGGTTTTAAAAAGAAACCATAATTAAAATAAAAAGAAATATGTTCGATAATCAGTAAGCACTATATATTTGAATCCACCATCTATTCTTTCTCTAATAAATAACTCTCTTTGACCGAGGATTCAATATACAAATCCTTACAAGTTGTCATATTCATTAGGCAAAACTAGCATACATCAACGACAATCATATCAAATAACTCAATATAATAGTTATCCTTCTATTCAGTTGCTAGTATACAATACTTTTCAATCAACCTATGCTTTACTTAGACCTGCTAAAAGAACTAGGGATTTGAATAAATTTCTGCTCAATTACATAGAAATGTTCAAATAATTAATAGCTCAAGAAAAGGTAGCCCCAACCCCTTTAAAACCTATTTTCAATCCAACCCGTCTTTTGTATGATCCTAATGTAAAATGTGAATACCACAGTGGTAATACAGGTTATAATATTAAGAATTGTATACCATTGAAGAACCTTATTTAAGACCTACATAAAGATAGTCTTTTAAACTTTACAACACAACCAACTAAGGAGACAGCCCCAAACATTACCAATAATCCTAAGTATGATGGTTCTTATGTTAACATAATTTATTAGGAGTCCTAGACAAATATGATCTTTTACTCTGCTTATGTGCAATGTTTAAATAATAAGACTATTAAAATCCTACCTAAGGATTTTATTGGCAAGTAAAACATGTTGACCTTTTTCATAGTTAGACTTGTTTAGATTTAAGAAAATAAAGTGAACAATGTTTTTGACTAGGTTGTAATATTCGATGGATGTTTTATTGCTTTGGTTGTCCTTATATATGTTATTCTTGCACTTATGACTATAGCCTTTATCGTTCAATCTTTATAATATTAAATGCTTGTAATTTTTCAAATAATGTTATTTTTTTATGTAATTTCAAAGAATCTGTCTATAGAAAGATGACAAAGAATTAGAATCTTTTCTAAATCAATTGACATATTGAAAAATAGAAAAGCATATGCTAAAAGAATTCTTCTTAATAAAAAAAAGATCTTAAAAAAAAGTTTATTTCAAATTATCAAATAATACTCTACTTTTGATTCATCAACGAGCTATAAAACATAAGAATCCATTCAATTACATGTGATTAAGAAATACTTTGTGATCTATTAAAAAATAGAATTATGGATTCAATGATGAAAAATCAAGAACATTTATGCATTGATCCCATGCCACCTAATCAAACAAAAATTAATCAATTTTTTTTTATCTTCTTATTCATACTCAATGAACTACATTTGACTTGATGCTTTTTCTTTAAAGGTATATAGGCAACTTAGTAATTAATCTAAGTTCAGTCAATATTTTTGACAATTTTTTTTTTCAAATAGCCTTTTTCAACTTCAAATTTTGCCATAATTTTTTTCTCAAATACCCTTTTCATAATTTTGTAGTTAATCTAAATCTAGTCAAAATTTACTACAAACTATCTTTCTTTAAATAACCCCTTTTACAGGAGGCAAGTAAGTCAAATTCAGTCGAACTTTAATTTAGCCTCTAACCCTTTTAGCCATAAACACAAAGGATAATCCTTTTTTTTAAAATAACCTAATTGAATTCAAATGTGTTATTTTCTTTGTAAATAAACACATATAGATAGAGGTAAAAAGAAAAAAAAGAAAATAATACACATTTTCTTGAGTTTTTCTATACTAATTTTAGAGCACACAAAGGATTTTATAATCCCTCCAACCTTATCTCTATTTTAGCCTAATCTTCATCATAGCATACCATTACTTTTTTTAAGTTTTAAAACCTTGCTCTGAAATTTTTATATTCTTTCTCTAACAAGATGAGTTATGGATATGAAATACTCTTTATCTTTTCCAATCCAATCTTTATTCATTATTTCTTTATAGCCTTAAACACTAAAATTACTTCTCCTAAATTAGTTTCAAAATTTTAAGTAGCTAATTCGAGAATGTGAAAAAAAAAAAATTAGGTTGAAGACTTAAAAGGGTGTGTGGACAAAAAGAAAAAGGATTAATATCAGTCTGTGTGGACTAATAGCAAAATCAAAAGTTTTATTAAGGTTCAACTTTAGTGTAGGAGATATTTAGATAGGAGGCAATTTTAATCCTTGACTTTAGTTAGGTGAAAATATCTTTAGCATAGAAGAAAAGTGATACTATCTTGAAAAAAAAAAAAGGCAAATGCTTTAAATTTAACCTAAATAGATATTTATAATCAGTAATGATGATAATAAATCATAGTTCAATTAAGTCTTGAACATTAAACTTAATCAGATTATAAAGGCTTGCTAGTTTCTTAATGAGAAGTGGAATCCTGAGTTTGTGATGATTATTGCACAAAAAAAACACTATAATAAATTCTTCCAATAAGAATCTATTGATAATATTTTACTCAAGATTGTTGTAGATAATATAGTTTGACATTCAAGAAATTATGACTTTTATCTTTGTGCATATATTAGAATGATTACTTTAGGTGCGATAAAAAGTTCATTTTATAGTTTGTTTTAAGATTAAAAGTAGTTTTAAAGTTGTTTGAAAGATTAAAGGTAGATCTAAATTTTTTTTTAAGCTTATTTTTAAACTAAAAGTAATTCTTAAGTTTCTCTTTGGAGTTTATTTTGAGATTGGAGGTAGTTTTAATCATTACCTCACTTAGGTAGAGACATTTTAGTACATTTAGAGAAAGAAAATGATATTATCTTGAAAGAAAATACGTACTTCATTTTCTACATGCAATTTATTTGATCATCTTAAATCATAGTTTTACATTAATTTTAATTGATTCATTTTTTATTCAAAGAACCATCAATTCATAACCTTGAATAAAATATTTATTACTTAAATTTCATTGACACTTTTTTTTTTTTCGTTCTTAGCTTGTAAGGAGCATTGTTTATATTATGAATTGAATTCTTGCTAACATAATTGAAAAAATAATAATAATTTTTAATATTTTCTAACTCTAAGACAGGGATTTTAAAAAAAATTATCATGGTAGGAAAATGGTCATTATCTCTTTATAGACGTAGCCTACAAATCAATATGTACTAGCTTAAAAAAATAAATCTAAAAGAATTCTTATATTGCACCCAATACAAGTTGTCTTCTATCATGTGATATAATACACGTCATATTTTAATCATCTTTCGTCATGTTCCATAATACATGTCATATTTCAATTCCTGTTACCTTTTATTATATGTCATAATACACGTCATATTCCAATTCTTGTCACTTTGTATCATATGCCATAATACAAATCGTATTTTAATTTTTATCTCCTCTTGTCATATGGTATAATACACATCATATTTTAATTTCAGTCACCTTTTATAATAGGGCACAATACACATCATATTTCAATTCAAGTTACCTTTTGCATGTAACACAATACATTTTGTACTTCAATTCTTATTACCTTTCATCGTATGGCATGATACACATTATATTTTATTTCTATTCCAGTCATTTTTTATCTTGTGACATAATATATGTCATATTCTAATTATAATAGCCTTTCATTGTATCGTATTTTAATTTTAATCATTTTTCATCGTATAGTATAAGACACGATAAATTTTAGTCGTCATCATCATGTAATATAAGACTTGACAAATTTAATTTTAGTTATCTTTATTGTATGGCATAAGACATGATAATTTTTAATTTCAGTCACTTTTATTCTATGGTAGCAATTTTTAATTTTAATCATCCCAGTCATATGGCATAAGATATAATAAATTTTAATTTGAGTTATTCTCATTATGTAGAATAAGACACAAAAAATTTAAACTTTAGTCATTTTCGTCGTATGGCATAAATATGATAAATTTTAATTTTAGTCATCCTCGTTACATAAAAAAAAACACAGCAAATTTTAATTTTAGTCAAACACGTTGTATGGCATAAAACACAAAGAATTTTAATTTCAATCAATCTTATCGTGTGGTATAAGATATAAAAAATTTTATTTTCGATCAATCTTATTATGTGGCAGAAGACATAACAAATTTCAATCATTCTTGTTGTGTAGTATAAGACATAATGAATTTTAATTTCAAAATTTTTAGTTTCAGTTTAAGACATAACAAATTTTAATTTCAGTTAATCTTGTTATATGGTATAAAACATGAAAAATTTTAATTTCTGTTATCCTTGTTTTATATAACAAATTGACATATCCTTATTTTGTATAATGAGTTGCAAATTTGTTTTATGTAATGAGTCAACATCTCTTCATTTTGTATAATGAATCCTATATTTGTTTTGTATGATGAATCAACATCTCTTCATTTTGTATAACAAGCCTTAAATTCATTTTGCATAACGAATTAATATACTTTTGTTTTATATAACAAGTCATAAATTTATTTTGTATAACGAATTAATATACTCTCATTTTATATAAGAGTCATAAATTTATTTTGTATAACAAATCAACATCTCCTCATTTTTTATAATGAGTTATAAATACATTTTGTATAACGAATCAATATCTCCTCATTTTGTATAACAAATCATAAATTAATTTTATATAACGAATCGACATCTCTTCATTTTGTATAACGAGTATTAAATTTGTTTTGTCTAACAAATTAATATTTTCTTGTTTTGTATAGCAAGTCCTAAATTTATTTTATATAATGAATTAACATATCTTTATTTTGCATAACAAGTCACGAATTCATTTTGTATAATGAATTGACATCTTCTTATCTTATGTAATGAGTCATAAATACATTTTGTATAATGAATCGACATCTCTTTGTTTTGTATAATGAGGCATAAATTCATTTTGTATAACGGATCGACATCTCCTTATTTTGTATAACGAGTCAAAAATTTATTTTGTCTAACGCACCAATATTTTCTCATTTTATATAATGAGTCCTAAATTTATTTTATATAACGAATTAACATATCCTCATTTTACATAACAAGTCACGAATTTATTTTATATAATGAATTAATATCTCCTTATAACAAGTCATAAATTCATTTTGTATAATGAATTGACACCTCTTTGTTTTGTATAATGAGTCTTAAATTTATTTTTTATAACGATTTGATATCTCCTTATAATAAGTCATAAATTCATTTTGTATAATGAGTCTTAAATTTATTTTATATAATGAATTGATATCTCCTTGTTTTATATAACGAGACCTAAATTTTTTTTGTATAACAAATCAAGATACTCTCATTTTGTATAACAAATTGACATCTTCTCATTTTGCATAACGAGTCTTAAATATATTTTGTATAATGAATCGACATCTCTTTATTTTATATAATGAGCTATAAATTCATTTTGTATAATAAATTGATGTCTCCTTGTTTTGTATAACGAGTCATAAATTTATTTTGTATAACAAATCGACATCTTTTTATTTTGTATAACAAGTCGTAAATTTATTTTGTATAATGAATCAACATACCCTTCTTTTGTATAACGAGTCACAAATTCATTTTATGTAATGAATTAACATCTCCTTATTTTGTATAACAAGTCTTAATTTTTTTTTTGTATAATGAATTAACATCTCTTTGTTTTATATAATGAATCAACATCTCCTCGTTTTGTATAATGAGTCTTAATTTTGTTTTGTATAACGAATCAACATCTTCTTATTTTATATGACAAGTCACAAATTTGTTTTATATAAGAATCAACATATCTTTATTTTGTATAACGAGTCACAAATTCATTTTATATAACAAGTCACAACTTCATTTTATATAACAAGCTGCAAATTCATTTTGTATAATAAATCAACATCTCTTTACATTTTAAATTTTTTTTATATAACGAATCAATATCTCTTCATTTTGCATAATGAGTCACAAATTTATTTTGTATAATGAATTAATATTTTTGCTCATTTTGTATAATGAATCAAAATTTTGTTTATATAGCAAGGTAACATCTTCTTGTTTTGTATAACAAGTATCAAATTCGTTCGTCTTATTTATTGTCTAGTATAAAAAATTACAAATTTCAATTTTAATACTCGATCCTATAATGTAAAACATGATATATGGCATGATGTATTATTTTTTTTCTATTTAACATGGATCTATTCAACTTATATTTTCATTCAAATTTGTATTAGTGTAACAAATTGCATTTGATTCTTTTGCATAATGTGTCTTAACATTGTGTAAATCTGTGATATCATACAATTCTTTTTTAGGCTAAAATCGGCTCTTTTATCTTTACTTTTCTTTTCTTTGAAAAAAAAAAGCAAAGAAGAGGTAACTATTATAACTCGATTTTGTCCTGCTAATAAATTATAATTTTTTTATGCTTTGTTAATAAGACTTAAGGTGTAAAATTTATGACAAAGATATATGATTTAAATTTTAAATTATTTAACAATTTATTTGACAAATTTTTATTTTAACTCAAGATGCCAAATCTTGATAGCGATGTGTCTATTTCAAACTAATTTGATAAACTATTAGGGCAATTCTAACAAACTCATTAATAATTTGTATGTTTACTATTTTCTTTTTAACTTTTATTGACAAGTAGTCGGCCTATTTTTATAGCAATCATCATTACTATATTTTTATCTTCTCTATATATTTTTATAATTATTTTCTTCATCTTTATAGTTAAATTTAGTTTAAAACAAAGAAAATTTCAATCCATCAAATTTAAAATATTTACATATTTTATAGGACTAGTTTAGAAAAATACAAAGAGTTTGTAAATAGTGCTAGTAATTTGAGCTAAATTTTAATTGAGAGAAAGATTTATTTGGTCTATAGTAAAGGTAGCCTTGAATTTATAGGATGTGTGTTAATAGTAGCGCATTTAAGAGGCAGTCAAATGCTTGGTATTATTTCTCTACTTTTAACTGCAAGAAATATTACAGAGATGACAGTTGGAGAGAAATTACTGGTGTCTTCTATGCATGAGCGCATTACTAGGATGATTTGTAACTCTAATGTCTTTATATGCTTTTCAAGTGATTTTAATTTTGAAAGAACCTTTTTAAGTTGCTTTTTAGGGTCAATTAAATATTCAATAAAAACCTCTAGTAACAGCTTAGATAGTTTGGTTAGTGCAAAATGATAGAAAGAGAAAGCTAAATTTGACGCTTTGATTGTAACTTTTCTTTCTTATGGTTTAAATAATAATATGTTATTTCTTTTATTTTAAGTTGTTTTAAATAAAATATTTATAAGATATTGATCATTGATCCTTAAAATAAAATATTTATTACAAGTTTTATCTTTAGATGCTCGCTCAAGTGATGTCTTCTATACTTTATCTTTCTATATTTAGACATTAAAGACAATGTCTGAAATTAGTTGGAGAGTAGGGATAGTTGATATTATATTTTGTAAATATTACTATATATGTGTGTTATTTTAGATGTTCTAGTGTGCATAAAAAAAATTAATTTTAGTTAATGTCTAATTTATATAAGGATGGCTGAGTAAATAATCATTTCTTTTTCTCTCTTCGATCCTTGAGGTGTATTTTAGTAGTATTATCTTCAAGTAAATTGTTATTTATGCATGTATTTTTGTTTACATTTGATTTTAATTTTATAGAATTTATAACAAGTTTTTGTTATTTACTTCTGATTGGATTGTTTAAATCTATAAACTCTCATTTGGTTATTAGTTAAATGATTGTGTCTATATATCTTTTAGGTAAGAATTTATAAACTATTCTTATCACACACATACCTTGATATATGATTGTGGGTGCAAGTTGAAAATTTAACATATTTATTCTGATAATTTTATTAATGATAATAATAAAAAAATTAAAAAAAAACAGAGAAAGAAAAGTTGAATGCAATATTATTAGTAAGGGCTAAAAATGAATTGTACCTCAATGATATGCTTAGTTGTATAAAACAAATCTTATTTTTAAGAAAAAAAAGTTTAAAATTATTTTCTAAAGAGGCTCAAAGGGATGTCATAATACTGAATGCCGTAAGATCAAATAATCTAAGAGTTATTGGCCGAAAAATTGAGTTATGATTATATATTTCCTAAAAGATTTTATTATAGTAAAATAATAAAAATAAATTGTGTTCTCCCTTTTGATTAAGTCTCATAATTTTTATGTCGCTTTTGTATAAAAGAAGATTTATAAATTTTTTATTTAAAAGATTTTATGGTTGTGCTTGAAATTTGTGATTAAGAGTTTGCTTATTTAAGAATATCGAAAAACAAAGTATAATAATAAATTTCTTGTAAGTAAGTTCTCGTTTTAAGTCATTATCAAGTGTTAACACTTTGTATTACTAAAGGACTAGAATAAGTTGGTTAAGAGGTCTGATGAGTACATAAAAGTGTATAAGTATTAAGGTTTAAATTTAGTATTTTACACTTTAAAGTATAATTAATTCCCTCAAATTAGGTATATTTGTAGTCTGTGGTATAAATTCTAGTTTTTTGTAATTTATGCTTATTTTTGTCTTTGATGCAGTAGTAGTAAGGTCATAACTTCTTAACCAAAAGAGATATTAAGGTTATTCTTATTCTAATAGAAATCTGACTCAATAGGCTAAAATTTTTATGTTTGAACCAAACATAAGTTTGGACTATAAATTACATTTTTGAATCCATTAAACTAGCCAATTTATTGTTTCGGTCTAGCCTGTTTGCTTTAGTATTTTTTCCATAACTTTTGATACAAATTTTGGATTGACCTAAGATAAGTGGAATATTAAAGCTAAAATAATTATCTAGAACTTTTATGTTTATCACCAAGCTTAAATCTTTGATCTTTAAGGTCATTCATAATATTTTTGTGGTAGCTAAAATTATTAAACTGTATTTGTCAAAGATTCCATCTAAATTTGTCAACAATTTCAACCACCAACTTTGACAATTTAACCACTAATTTGCCTATAATTACAAGCCCTTTCTTTGATTAAAGGACAAGTTTGAGAGAGTTGGAGAAGCTTGGTGGACATTCCTAGAGAGAAAGCAAGAATAGAGAGAAATGAGAGAAGAAAAAAAGAAGAGAAAATTTTCAATATTTTAGTTTCAAAATCTCTTTCATTTTATAGTCTTTCTTTCTATTCTCTTGGTTTATGCTTGAAGATTACCACTTAATAGGTGTGTACTTTATTCATTTAAATTTTATTTTATAATAATATTATATCTTTTAATCATCATTTAATAATTATTAATTTATAAAAAGCTAAGCATCCTATTACTTTATTTTACATTCGTTGCAATTTTCTTCCTTGCAATTTTTTTTATTGTTTACTCTCTTGTAAGTTACTTATATTTTATCATTTTTTGTTTATTTCCTTGTAGTTTAATTTTTTTTCTTATTCTTATAGAAGGCTAAGCTCTTACTATTCATGTTATTTAACACTATTTTTTTTAATTACTATATTTGTAATTTTATTTTTGTTTAAAAAATTCGTAAAAATTTTTTGTTTATATTTATCATAAAAAATGAACTAAAATAGCAGAAGATTTTTAATATTCTCCCTGATCTTAGTAAAACTTTTTCAATTAATAAAAAAGTTAAAAAGGAAAAATATTTTTAATATTTTTCCTTCCTTAGCTCAATATTTTTTAAAAAATTAAGAAAGTGAAATATTTTTAATATTCTCTCTTTGTTTAGTAAAAATAATAAATAAAGATAAATTTAAAAAATTAAAATTCAAGATCATATATTTTTGATAACCAGTTTATGAAAGTTTGTAACATCCCTAACGCAGAGATGCTACCGGCAGGCGACAGAGTCCACCGTCACCTTAAGCCTTTAACTCATGCTGGACTATAAAATGACATC
>JAWDEX010215997.1:0-10262 GCA_035221805.1 Trichilia hirta
TAAGCCTTATAATTAATGTATCATTTTATACAAAAAAAAAAGGTTTATAAATTTCTTATCTAAAAAGTTTATGGTTCGTGCTTTTAAATTTTTTTACTAAAGAATTTACTTATTATAAAATATCAAAAAAAAAGTAGTACAATAAGTACTTTATTTGAGAATTTTAGGTTTTAAATCATTATTATTTCTAAATAATAAGTCATTTGTAGGTCATTATTAGTATTTTAAAGTGTTAGTTTAAAAAAATTAAATTTACTACACTTTTAGTATTTTAAAATATTACAGTTTAGTTAAGATTGTAATTTTAGATTTAAATTTAATTTTTTTAGTAGTTATCATTTAATTTTTCTCTCAATATAGTATTCATAAAAGGAGTATAACTTTTTAATCAAGATAGTTATTGCAGTGATTCTTAATTCTTTCAAAAGCTAACTTAGTGAGTTAAAACTTTTATGCATATATGAACTATCGATTTGAACTCTGTATTGCATTTTTGAAACCATTTTTAAGCATGTTTATTGTTTCAGTCCAACCCAATCTTGCTTCTATATTTTGCCAATAATTTTTTGGTAGAAATTTTAGAATTATTTGATAAAAGTAATTTTAGAAAGATAACTCAATGGTCTAAAACTTTTATGCTTAGTCTAAACCTTAATTCATACTTTATGTCGTACTTTCAAACTCATTTTTAAAGCCCATCATAAGCCTGTTACTATTCTAGCCCAGAAAAAATTTGTTTCAATATTATACCCATAACTTTTGGTGAAAATCTCAGAATCATTTAATAAAAGTAGATTTAGAAAGATAACTCAATAAGCTAAAACTTTTATATTTGGGTTAAGCTTTAATTTTGACTCCATGTTATACTTTTAAGTATATTTTCAAAATCCATTATAAGCTCACTTACTGTTATGGCTTAAGTCCACCTTGTTTTAGTATTTTATCCATAACTTTTAATAAAAATATCTGATTGACCTGATTTAAGTGATAAATTAAAATAAAAGAATTATTTACAACTTTAATATTTGTCACTAAGATTAAATCATCGATCTTTGAGATTATTCGTGATATATTTTGTGGTAGGCGAAATTATCAAATTGCATTTGTCAAAGATTTCATCCAAATTTGTCAACAAATTCATTTAATAATCAACCACTAGATAATTTTTGTTAACAGTTTATGCTTAAATTTAGCCTATAAGTACTAGGCCATTTTGCTCTTTAAGATTAAGTTAGAAGTGAGAAGAAATTGTGAGAGAAAGAGAGAAAGTGTAAAAAAGAGTGTGAAAAAAATCTTTGAAAGAAAAAAAGTAAAAGAAAAAAGAGAAAGGAAATAAGAAAGAAAAGAAAACAAGGAAGAGAAAAAAGAAAATATAAGGTTAGAATATTTCTTTTCCTGTATGTCTTTCATTATGTAATTTTCTTTTAGTAATTATACATTTATATTGTTAAGATTCTTTCTTCCATCTATTTCTTCTAATATACTTTATATTTTTTGTTTATATTTATTAATATGTTATTGCGGGGTGATCATATCCCTATATTTATTTTTTATCTTTACTTTAGTAAAAAAATTTATTTTCATAAGTTATTTATTTTTATACAATTTAAATTCAACACTTTTATAGGATGTTTATGCCCCTATTTTTATTTTTTTTTGTTCTTTAATTCATGTGAAAATTTTTTATTTTTATAAGTTATTTATTTTTATGCCATTTAAATTCAGTAATTTTGTGAGATATTCATGTCCCTATGTTTATTTTTTGTTCTTTACTTTATGTATAAAAATTCATTTTCATAAGTTATTTTTTATGCTATTTAAATTTAACATTTTTGTGTGATGTTCATGTCCATATATTTATTTTTTTGTTCTTTACTTTATATAAGAAATTTTATTTTCATAAGTCATTTATTTTTTATGCCATTTAAATTTAGTATTATTATGAAATGTTCATATCCCTATCTTTTTTTATACTTTAATTTATGTCACGAACTTTCTTCCTATAAATTATTTATTTTTATACAATTAAATTCATGCATTATAGTGGAGTGTTCATCCTTATATGTTCTTTATATTATTCTGTCTTTATTTTATTTAAAATTTTTAAATTTAAATCTCGTAAATATTTAGCATTTATATTATTTTTATACTTGTTATTTAATTTATGCATAATTTATTATTGTATAAAATTTTTGATATTTTATTGTTAATAAAGACTAAAAAAAACTAACTAAGACGATGAAATATTTTTAATAATCTTTCTTCTCTTAGCTCAATATTTTTAAAAAACTAAGCCGGTAGAATATTTTTAATATTCTTCATTCTCTTAAAAAAAATTGTAAATAAGGGTAAAATTAAAAAAATTAAAATTTAAGATCATTATATTTTTAGTAATTATTTTTATGAAAGTTGTAGAGTGCCTAACCCTTTTCTTACACTTAATTAATCCCCCGGATATAGAATCTAATTTTTTTAAGTGATCTATCCCACTGTTATTTGAATAGATGGCGTCTCTATTTTTTCATTCAAATTTTGAATGATGTCAACACTCTCTATTCAAAAATGCAAACTTGACATCAAACTAAAAAATAGGCCATTGAAACAGAGCTGCAATTACCAAAACCATTCGTATGGTTTCAATTCGAGTAATAAAGAGAAATTTTCATCAAAATCAACTCCACGCTCTTAATCATACCCCTTAGCAATAAGCCTTGCCTTTTATCTATGTAAACTTTCATCTGCATGCAATTTTGTTTCAAATATCCATTTCAAACCAATTACATTTTTTTCATAAGGGAGCTCCACTAGTTGCCATGTTTTATTAAGTTCAATAGCTGCTAGCTGTTCTTTGATTACTTTTATCCAATTATCACTTGTCGCCTTTTTAAATGTCAATGGATCAAATGCAACAAGAGGAAATTGGCATGATTCATGTATATCAATCAGTTATCGAACCCTTTTTGATGGCATATTAGAAGATTCTCCTAAATTACTTTGATTAGTTGAGGTGGAGCTTGAAGATGATGTATCTCTTGAAGTGGTTACTGATGGTGTCAGTACAGGTGCCCTCAAATTCATAGGATTCTGGACTTGATCACTTGGTGATAAAGTTGCTGGTATAATGGTTGATAAAGTGGCTGGATTTTCAACTTCTTGTATAATCTTGTAAGATTCTTTGATGGATTTTTGGAGCTACTCACTTGTGCTTTTCCAATCCCAGCTTTTATTTTCATCAAAGATCATATTTCTACTCATAATAATTTTACCACTAAAAGGACTATATGCCCTATATGATTTTGATTGGGTACAATATCCAATGAAAACTAAAATTTTAGATTTTTTATCAAGTTTTTGATGAGATATAAAAGGAATCAAAGCATAACAAATATGGCCAAAGATCCATAAATGGCTTACATTTGGCTTCGTACATCTCCATACTTTAAATAGGGTTTGATTATGCACGGTTTTAGTTGGTAAATTATTCAGCAAATACACTATTCTAGCTGTTGCTTTGCTGAGAAATTTGGACTTTTCTTGGTTTCATTGTGCTTATAGTCATTTCTAGCACTATACAATTTTTTCATTCTGCGACTCTATTTTCTTCTGGTGTATAAGGTGCTGTCAAGTCCCTTTTAATACCATGTATCTTGCAAAATTCATCCAAGTTTTTTGATATAAACTCCCTTCCATGATTTGTTCTAGGAGCTTTAATGGTCATGCCACTTTTATTTTCTACCATTGCTTTAAAATTTTTGAAGCAAGCGAATGTCTCTTATTTATTACTCAAAAAATAAATCCAACATATCTTTGAAAAATCATCAATTAGTAACATAAAATATACACTCCCTCCAAGTGATTTGGTTTGCATTGGACCATATAAGTCAGCGTTTGTCAGCTCTAAACAAGTTGACTCTCTTCATGCATTTTTTGAAGGAAACAATTTCTTGGCTTGCTTACCATACAAATAACCCTTACACGAATCAATAGATTTAATTGTAGGTAAACCAACTACCATACCTTTTTGATGTAAAAATCGTAGCTCTTTGACGATGAGATGCCTGTATCAAAATTGCCAAATTGTTGATTTTGAAACTTCATCTGCTGCCATGCTTATACCAACCCGTGAAACCTCAAATAGAAACATAATGTTTACGGCCATCTTGAATTGAATTTTCTACTACCCAAATTGGTCTTTGATTACACATTTGTTGCCTTAAAATAACACCGTATAGCCATCCATCAATAATTGCCTGACACTTAATAAATTATACCCAAGATCTGGTACGTATTGAACATTTTTCAACAATTTGATATTACAGTGAGCTGTTGCTACGGCTGCTGTGCCTTTCCCTTCTACTTGGCCTTCTTTTCCATTACCAAGTTGAACATATTACTTCTGTGATTTGTCTTTTCCATTACCGTCTTTCAGAAGTGTACGTTGTTATTAAGAACAATAATTTTGTTTCCTCCATTAATTTTTAATTTTTTGGGGGGACAAGTTCAGCCCTTTGCCCTGTCAGTGTCTCTCATTTGATGAACTGTGATGCTTCAAGGTTCACATCTGTTTATATAGGACTGACATTGGAAATATACGGGGTATGAATATTTGTTTTCTATTTCACACAATGAATGCAATTCTTTACAAGAGCAGGATTTCGCCACTCTGCTTTCAGGAACGCCTCTGGTTATTTTCTTAGGAGCGTTTAATTTGCAAACACAGGTATCATGTTTCTTTCTCTATTGTCTTTACACTCATTGAAGTTTCATTTCTCCGTTGTGTGTACGTTCTTATTCGTCTGGTTCCATAGAAATATAGAAGAAAAAGGCAGCAAAATGAATGAATGTTGATAATTATGGAGTGATTTTCCGCTGATACTAGAATACAAAGATAAAGGAAAGATTCTATTAAGATATAACTAATGGAATTCATTTCTCTGACTTGCTTTGTGAACATAATCTATTGATAGAATACTACTGACAATTTGGCTATTGACGGGCAATTTCACAATATATTAGAGTTTTTCTCAGTGGGGATTTGGTCACATTTGTAACATATATGAACTAAAGTGTATTTATATCACAGTTCAGGGGTGTGATTGTAATTATACCTATATTACATGCTATTGCAAATATTGTCGACCACGCGTTAAAGCTCAAGGACACTCACTATACGTCAGACTTCATAAAATGAGAGCTAATGAAGGTAGTTGCTTTAAAATTTCATTGATATGTTAGCCAGATGTAATAGAATAGTTGTTCGAAAAGAACGTCATCTAAGCGTTCGGGAAAATTATTGACTCGTTAGCAGAGATGACTTCTTCAATGCCACCATTATCATGTCCGCTTTAATGATCCATAATTGACTTTGACGTTATGTGGAGCATCTTTTTCTGTACGTCAGAAGTCACTTGCTTATTGGACAAATCTCTAATGAGAATGATCCAAGAAATGCCAGGAAACCAACGCAGAGGAAAGAGGGAAGAAAAATAATAGGAAACTTGATGGGTATGAAAGTCATATTCACAGTATAATTTAGTATTACATCACATTGAAGAATCTGTTTCCGTCCCCAAGATCTCTCTAATTTTGCTTTTATGGATTCATCTTCGTCTTCTTCTTCTTCTTCTTCTTCTTCTTTTTGCCTTAATCAACCGTGCAAATATGATGTATCCCTCAGTTTCATAGGAGAGGATACGAGGGAAAATTTTACTAGTCATCTCTTTGCTGCTTTGTCTCGGAAAAAAATAAGAACTTTCATTTATGAAGGTCTTAATAGGGGAGAATGAAGAAAAAGTGTAATGATAATTTATTAATAATTTGTGTATATTGTTAAAGGAAATAATTTTAAAATTTAAAATATTTTATAATCCTTGCATTACTGATTATTAAATTTCCTTCATAATAATCATAGAATGCAACTGTTGATTACGGCAAGAAGTAGAACTGAAAGTTGATGGCAATGGACCATATCAAAATGGTATCATATGTAGTCATAAGAGCAGAATCAACCATGGTATCATCGCCAAAATGGAGAAAGAAAAGGATGCACAGTTAGTAGTGGCTGCCTTGGTAGCCAGCAACTGTAACCTTCGCCGCAGCCTTCACCACGCCCGGTGGTTACCATCAAGAAGAAGGTCCTAAGCAAGGCACTGCAATAATAACTAAAAAAGCAATATTTCAATTATTTATTATAACAGATGCTCTAGCCATGGTCTTTTCCTTATTGAGTGTCCTTCTTTAGTACTATTTATCAAGTGCAGACGATATAGTACTTACGGAGAGCACGTAGATCAATTTGTTCAATATTGACCATATGTCCAATGTTCTTGCGATCGGCGGAATTATGGTTGCTTTTGCTACAGGCTCATACGCAATTTTATCACCTTCTTTATAGCTTGCTGGTATTATTTGTTCCAATGGTTTGAGCTTGTTTGTCTTGGGTTATACCCTGACGCTGAAGGCATTTCTTGGAAGAGGAGAATTTTGCTTTTAGTCTTGAATCATTAGAACGAAAGCCATCTTTTCTCATGCGTTGTATCTCGCTCTTTAATTGGTCAATGTCTTGTTATATGGGTACTGACTTCTTGAATAAAATCTTTTTTTTTTCTCCTTAATAAAATAATTCAAGCTATTAGCTTGCAACTTGTTATGCATTGCAAGATAATGTCTTGTAAAATTGTCATGCATCCAAATTATATATAATGCATGCAATTAGTGGCGCAGTCTGAAATTTATATTAGACAATATGCATTGCAAGAATTTTCTTTAAATTCAATTAAATTCATATAACTTAGTTTAAATAAGTATAAAAAATATTCAGTCGATGGATGTATTAAGAAATAATGGAAAATGCATGTAACCTCGCTTAATACTCTTCTCAAACTTGAGAAAATAGGATGCATGGACTCTTTTGATTTCCTGCGATCAGTATTGACCCCTTAATTAATTTTTTTCCCAATCCCTAATTAGGTTAGAAGAAGAACATCTAATAAAACAAATGCAAGCTATTGTCTTATAAATTATCATCAATTCAAGTTAACTTTTTTAAAATATGTACTTATGTTATTGTCTTACAGTATACCATGCATGCAAGACATTATCTTGCTTCTTATCATTAATATATGTTTGCAAAGATTTCCAGGTTTTTACTATACATTACTCTTGCTCTATGACCAAGAATCTGGTAGTTTCTGAGGGCTTGATGGCATTTGTGTTTGAGATTTAATGTCTGTGGATCGGGGGAGGAGGAAGTGGAACCAAGTCCCAAAGTGAATTTACAGAAAGAAAATCATGCAACACTCTTAACAACAGAAATTTTTCTTTTTACATATTTTATTTTGTAAGGAGGGAAACTTATTTACTTTTCTTGTTAGAATCTAATGCTCTAATTATCTCCCTGACCGTTTAACATACTCCAGAGATGGACATTTTGCATTATTTGGTGTTCAATTTTATTTTTTTTATGGATTATTCATTTTACATCAATGATGATGTTCTTTATTTGAAAATTCAGCTATTTTTACCTTTTTTCAGAAGTGTCCATTGTTATTAAAAACAACCTGAATTAATTTTAAAATTTTGCTTATGATAAGTTTTGGCTTGTGCCCTGTCAGTTTCTCTCATTTGTTGAACTGTGATGCTTCAAGGTTGACATCTGTTTATATATGACTTACATTGGAAGTATACGAAGTATAAATATTTGTTTTTTATTTCACACAATGATATTGATATTACATTATGAATGCAATTCTTTGCAAGAGCAGGATTTCGCCACTCTGCTTTCAGGAACGCCTCTGGTCATTTTCTTATGTGCATTGAATCTGCAAAAACATGTGTCATGTTGCTTTTTCTGTTGTCTTTACACTCATTGAAGTTTCATTTCTATGTTGCGTGCATGTTCTTATTTATCTGGCTCCATAGAAATATAGAAGAAAACGGGAACAAAGTGAATGAATGTCCGTAATTATTGAGTGATTTTCCACTGATACTAGAATATAAAGATAAAGGAAACATAAAAAATTGATATGTTAATAATAAGCTCATAGATTATAATGAGGTTTAATTAATAGAATTCATTTCTCTGACTTGCTTTGTGAACATAATCTATTGATGGAATATTACTGACAATTTTATTTCAACCTATTTTTCTTTTAGACGAAGGTAATTTACGTGGGAGATTATTCAGAAAACATCAACGAAGCAAAAGTGAAATGGGAGGCAAGAAGCTAAACAAACAAGATATTATTAAGGGTTTCATTTAACTATTGACAGGCAATTTCACACTATACCAGAGTTTTTCCAAGTAGGGTTATTTGTGACGATTAAAACATATATGAACTAAAGTGTATTTATGTCACGGAGTAAGGGTATTATTGTAATTATACCGAAATTATTTGACATCGTAATGATTATACACCACACGTTAAAGCTGAAGGACACTGTACGTCGTGTTAACAAAATCTGTTTCCGTCCCACACGATCTCTGTAATTTTTCTTCAATGGATTCATCTTCACCGTCTTCTTCTTCTTCTTACCTTACTGCAACATGCAAATATGATGTATTCCTCAGTTTCAGAGGAGAGGATACCAGGGAAAATTTTACTAGTCATCTCTTTGCTGCTTTGTCTCGGAAAAAGATAAAAACTTTCATTGATGAAGATCTGAACAGAGGAGATGAGATTTCGCCTGCTCTTGTTGATGCAATTGAAGGATCAAAGATTTCGGTAATCATTTTCTCAAAAGACTATGCTTCTTCAAGATGGTGTTTGGATGAAGTTGTCCAAATTCTTGAATGCAAGAAAATGAATGGCCAAATTGTCATACCGGTTTTCTACCATGTTCACCCATCCGACGTACGAAAGCAGATTGGAACTTTTGGAAAAGCTTTTGTTGAGCACGAAAAACGTTTCAAGGAGATGCCAGAAAAGGTTCAGAAATGGAGGGCTGTATTGACCGATGCGTCCTATCTATCTGGGTATGAATCCACAAAAATCAGGTACTTACTCTTAAGAATTTCATATACATGCTTTATTAAGAAAAGAAAAAATAAAAAATTCCCATTTAATTTTCACATATTATGTCTGTCATTTTGAGACCTTTTTGTAATCTTCACACATGCTAGGCCGGAGGCAAAACTTGTAGACGTAATTGTCAAGGATGTTTTGAAGAAATTGGAGAAAATAACAGTCTCAGCGGATTTCAATGGTCTAGTTGGAATAAATTCACGAATGGAGCGAGTAAAATCACTACTATCTTTTGGATCGCCAGTTTTTCGAATTGTGGGAATTTGGGGCATGGGTGGTATCGGTAAAACAACGCTTGCTGAAGCTATTTTCAAACAGTATTCGATTGATTTTGAAGGCAAGTGCTTCATGGCTAACGTCAGAGAAAAATCAGAAAAAGAGGGTGGGTTAGAACCTCTACAGAAGGAAATTCTTTCTCATTTGTTAGATGAAAAGCTTGAAAAAGGTGGTCCAAATATACCACATTATACTATGGAAAGGCTCAAATGCATGAAGGTTTTCATTGTTCTTGACGATGTTAATACATTGGGACAATTAGAATATTTAGCTGGGGGACTTGATCGATTCGGTTCAGGAAGTAGAATCGTCGTAACAACTAGAAATAAAGAAGTACTTGATGAATTCAGAGTAGACAACATATATAGGGTTAAGGATTTCACCTACAGTGAATCTCTTAACCTATTTTGTGCATATGCCTTTAGAGAAAGCAATTACTCTGAAGATCTTACGGTGCTCTCAAAGATGGTTGTAGGTTTTGCTAGAGGCAATCCACTGGCTCTTAAAGTGTTGGGTTGCTTTTTTCATAAGAAGAGCAAACTAGAGTGGGAAAAAGCATTGTGCAACTTGCATCAGATTTCTAGCTCTAAAATACATGATGTGTTGAAAATTAGCTACGATGACCTGAGTTTGGACGAGAAGAGTATATTCTTAGACATTGCATGTTTCTTTAATGGAGAGGATAAAGGACATGTAATGGAGATACTTGATGACTCATTTGTACACTATCGATTAAATATCCTTGTTGATAAGTCACTTATAACATTATCAGACAATGAAGTCAATATGCATGATTTACTGGAAGAAATGGGTCGGGAGATTGTTCGAAAAGAATCTATTAAAGATCCAAGCAAACGTAGTAGGTTGTGGAATCATGAAGATATTTATCATGTACTAAAGAAAAATAAGGTAAGAATCTAATTTATTGAATTTTTTTTCCTTATATAGGTTTTGAATAAAGAA
>JAWDEX010216008.1:0-10258 GCA_035221805.1 Trichilia hirta
GCTATCCCGAATAGGTAGCTAATGTGGTCATGGTAAGGAGGCCAAATGAAAAGTGGAGAATATATGTGGATTTTACCGATTTGAACATGGTATGTCTGAAAGATAGTTTTTTTCTGTCTCGGATTGATCAGCTGGTGAACGCCACGACAGGGCATCAACTCTTGAGTTTTATGAATGCTTTCTCCGGGTTCAATCAAATAGCTATATACTCTCCCGATAAGGAAAAGACTTTCTTTGTCACTGATCAAGGGTTATATTACTATCGCGTCATGCCATTCGATTTGAATGACATGATAAACCACCTTTCAGCAGCTGGTTAACCAGATTTTTAAACCTCTTATCGGCTCATCCATAGAGGTATATGTGGATGACATGATAACTAAGTTTGAAAAAAGACATGACCACATTCAGTATCTGAAGAAACCTTTGCCCTCTTAAAAAAATATCACATGAGGTTGAATTCGGAGAAGTGTGCCTTTAGGGTCGGATTGAGAAAATTTTTAGGATTCATCGGCAGTGATTGTGGCATTGAGGCAAACCCTCAAAAAGTAAAGGCAATCCTGGAGCTGAAGTCCCTTTTCACGATAAAGAAAATGCAGAGCTTGGCGAAAAAACTAGTAGCACTCTACTGATTCATTTTCAAAGCGACAGATAAATGCCTTGAGTTTTTTCAATTCATCAAAAAAGAAAAAATGGCATAATGAATGCCAAAGTGTGAGAACAACTTCTAGGAATTAAAGCAGTATCTCACCTCAATTTCAGTATTGACGAGCCCGAGGCCTGGAGACATTCTTTACTTGTACCAAGCCATCAATGACCATGCCGTCAGTGTTACTCTGACCAAAAAGAACAAGAATAAGGTATAAAAACCAATTTATTATGTGAATAAATCTTTTTCTGATGTAGAAACCAGGTTCTCAAATCCAGAAAAGCTGACATTGGCCTTAGTCACTGCGACGAGGAAGCTACGTCCGTATTTTTAGGCCTACTAAGTTGTTGCCCTCACCAACCAGCCTCTACGACAAATTTTACACCGACTCAAAATTTTTGGAAGATTGATAAAATGGTGTGTCGAGATGAACGAATTTGACATAGATTTCAAATCACGAAAAGCCATTAAGGGGCAGGTTCAAAGACTTTACTAGTCGTAAGATCGCATGACACGGGCGATGAAGAAATACGAGTATCCGGTTCAACTTGCCCCTGAAAAATTTTCGTTAACGGGGCCTCCAATACCCAAGGCTCTGGAGTCGGGGTTATCCTTAAAAGTTCTCAATGTGATAAAATTATGGGAGCACTCCGGTTCGAGTTTCCTGCCACTAATAATGAGGCAGAGTATGAAGCATTGTTGGCTAAATTACGAATGACTCTCCTACTAGGTGCCAACAATATTGAAATACAAAGAGACTAGCAACTCGTGATATAGCAATTGACCGGTCAGTTCTGTATAGTCGAAGCAAATATGCAGTATTATCTTGCACTAGTTAGTAAACAAGTGAAGAAGTTTAGTCAATTCAAGGCCAAATAAATCTCCCGAACAAAAAATGGTCGAGCTAATGTCCTGTCTAAATTGGCGTCCATCTTCCCTAAAATGGCCCCTCGGGCTCATTCCAATAGCCGTATTGATTAGAAAAACCATAGATGGGGACATTAACTCAGGACAGATGCTTACTGTATCAAAAGATTCTTCATGAACGACTCCCTTAAAGCTATACCTACAAGAGGGTAAGCTGCTAGATGATAAAAAGTAAGCTCGTAAAATTAAAAATTAAGCAATCCGATTCAACATAATTGATGGAGTGCTTTACCGATGTGGCTATGGTTTGCCATATCAGAGATGCTTGAAAAGGAATGACACGAATTTAGTATTGAGAGAAGTCCATGAAAGTTCTTGTAACGATCATAGGGATAGGCGAGCTTTGGCTCACAAAATTTTGAGACAGAGATATTATTGGCCCATACTACTCAGAAACGCAATCAGAGTAACGAGAAGTTGCCCAGATTATCAGATGCATGGCACTACAATTAGCCGACCATTTGAGAAACTTACCACCTTAGCAAGCCCTTGGCCATTTGCGTAATGGGGACTAAATCTGATTGGCCTATTGCCCACGGGACGAGCATAGATGAGGTTTGCTATAGTCGCCATAGACTACTTTACGAAGTGAATAGAAGCTAAGCTATTAGCCACAATAATCGAGAGTTTTTTTTTTGTACATTCCAAGTCCAACGGATAAGTTGAGGCTGCCAATAAATTGATTAAGCAATTGCAAAAAAAAAAACTCGAAGACCATAAAGAGGCCTGGGCGAACGAGTTACCATAAATTTTATAGGCTTTAACAATGACCCCAAAGACGGCTACAGGTGAAAATCCCTTTAACCTCACCTACAGTAATGAAGCTGTCACTCTAATTGAGATAAGAACTCCGAGTTTCTAGATCTAACACTTCGATGAACTGCATAATGAGCATTCAAGGTGGCTCGATCTGGATTTGCTGGAGGAACTGTGAGAATTAGCCGTAATAAAGGTGGCTGAATATCAAAGAAAGGTGGCTCATCATTACGACAATAAAGTCTGTCCCTAAAAGTTTCGTATATGGGATTTAGTTGTTGAAAAGGCTAAAGGCAATGCTCAACTGACTGGGAATGGTACATTGGCGCCAAATTGGGAAGGACTATATCGGATTACTGACATTAGACAACCCAGAGTTTATAAGTTGCAGTACCCCGACGGGCAAAATATTAAGAAATCATAGAATACCGAGTTATTGAAACTGTACTATCCTTAATGATTGTATTTTCTGAAACAATATTATGGACCTATCGATCATCATCTCGATATTGGTTCATACGTTTTACTTTAGATAGAAATGTGATAAATGTTCTACTTTAGATTATTCTAGTGCAGTATCAATGCTGACATTCCTATCGCCTTTGATACAAAGCGCATTTGTATTTTTACATTATATCGCCTTGGATCAGATATGTTATCTCCATGTTTTTACATTAATTCGCCTTGGATCAGTTTTGTTATCTCCGTATTTCTATATTAATTTGCCCTAGATCAGATTTGTTATCTCTTTTATATTAATTTGCCTCAGATTAGATTTGTTATCTCCATATTTCTATATTAATTCGCTTCGGATCAGATATGTTATCTCCGTATTTCTACATTAATTCGCCTCGAATCAGATTTATTATCTCTGTGTTTCTATATTAAATCGCCTTGGATTAGATATGTTATCTTCGTGATTCTACATTAATTTGCCTCAGATCATATATGTTATCTTCTTTGCATTTCTACATTAATTCGTCTCGAATCAGGTATATTATCTCATTTGTATTTCTACATTAATTCACCTCGGATCAGATTTGTTATCTCCGTATTTCTACATTAATTCAACTCGAATGAGATATGTTATCTCCATATTTTTACATTAATTCGCTTCGGATTAGATATGTTATCTCCGTGTTTCTACATTAATTCGCCTTGGATCAGATATGTTATCTCCTTTGTGTTTCTACATTGAATCAACTCGGATAAGAAATGTCATCTATTTGTGTTTTTACATTAATTATACTGGGCTTAGCAATTTCATTTACGTACGACTTACTACTATTCGATGTGAGATCAAAATTTTTATCTACTTATCCTTATATTGTTCATATTAATAGTCCCATTTGCTTAACATCGATCATGATTTGATTTGGATTTGGTGAAAATTTTCTCCATATTCTTATCACTTTCATTAGCATTATGTGAGTCAGATAGGCGATTAGTGGACAGTGAAGTTTAAATATGAAGTGTTCCCTATTTGTTTGCCATTAATTAAAACATCTACATCAATTCATAAGAAAAAGTAACATAGATGTAAGAGAAAATTTCACATTCACAAGTGTGCGGTAGCAATACCAAATTCAGAAACAAGGTACATTGATTAGATAGTATATGAAAAGAAATAAAGAAGTACATGTCAAAAGAGAAAAAATATTTATAATTAAGGCTCCGGACGTTTTTGACCCGAGGAGCCAAGATTTTTTTCAGCGCCAGATGATTCGCCCTCCTCAATAGTGTCAGAGCCCAGTAGCTGAACAGCTATAAGAGAGGCTTGCGGCTCTTAGTCTATTGGGGGATCACCAGAGACAGATGGAGGCACTTCGATAAGACCTTGAGTTTGTGGCTCATTCTCTACTATCACAAGAGTCTCTGCGTTGGGCCCAGCCTCTACCTCAGAAGTTGCACCATCGTGTGACCTCTCCATACCTAACTCTGTAAAAAGCCAGTTGAAGTCCACCTCGGGCAAGCATTTCTCACTAGTGCACTAATATTCCTAAGCCCAAACAATACACCTTCTTTGTATTGATCGCAAGCTTGGTTATTAGTAGAGCGAAGGTCAGTCTGAAGTTTTCTTATCATTGCCTCTGCCTTCAGCAACTCCCAACTCTGGGAGGACACGTCTACTTTCAGCTGTTCAGCCTTCTCCCGGAGTCCTTGAACGGCACTTTCTCTGTTACGAAGAAGGTTAGAGGATTTGTCGTTTATCTTTGTCAATGAGTCTAGGTTATTTTTCAGCTGCAAAATTTCTCGATCTAAATTTTTCATCCTGGACTCGACAATCGTGACCCTCTTCTCCAAGTTTTTTCTAATCATGGTCCATCCTTGGTGATCCCTTTCCAACTTCTTATTAAGGCTAAGGATTTCTTTCTTCAGTTGCTCATTCTCTCAGCCTTAGGCAGTTGCACCTTGGATATGAGACTTCATTTGCTCATATTACTAGGAAAGCACATGGACAATCTGCATGAACGACCGTTAGTTATGTAAGCCTAAAAAAGCGAAGGAAAAGACCAGGTCAGGAAAGACCTATCATGGCTAAGGAGTCCCTCACGTAGTTTATCGCCGTCTCGGGGGTAAGGTTACTCGCCTCCTTATCAATTGTCCTATCCACCAGGGGAACTGTAGTATTGATGAGGAGTAGGAGCTATGCCATCATTAGCATCTTGTCCTCGCCAATATTGGAGAGCTCTAACTCTAGTATTTGGAAGCAGGTCAGCACGAGGTGACAAGGAATAGTTGGCACTAAAGCTCTAATCGAAGCTCGTTAGCTTGAGCTCGAACCGTCTGTCAAACTGGATTGGTTGGCGCGGGCGGCAGAGATGGCACTACTTAACAATTTTTCTTGACCCTCCTCGGTTCTGGGTCTCTTTCTTGTCAATTAAGAAGGGCTGCTGCTGCTGTTTGATGTATCCTGAAGCTAGACTAAAGTTTTACCTTTGTTCTTTTGGGAAACCCTAAGAGCTTCCTGCTGGAGCTGAGGTAGAGGAGGCGGTAACTGACCTCTTCCACCTCCCTTTGTTATTCTCTTGGGCGTCGCGAGCTACTCTGAAATCAAAGGGTGCTGATTTTTTCTCAACATTTCTGTTGAAAGAAAACAGAAAGGGTTAGTTCCTTCGACATATAAAGTTGTGCACCTTTGATGTCCTACCCTTCTTCTTAGCTCGGTTTAAGGCGATGCACGAGATATGGGAGGAGACTAGGCTTGATTCCATCAAGTTCGGTTTTGATAAGAGCTCATTCTGGTTAGCAATGATGTCGCCAAGGGAGATTATTCGGCCTTTTGATTTTTGGCTCAGGGCGAGGCGATCCGACTACACGGTTGTCAACCCGAATTTGTTCGGGATCTCTCTTCCTGTGGTGAGGTCCCATTTACCTCCAATAAAAAACTATTTGTCCTTTCAGTACTTAGTACTGGAAGGATTGCCTCTCATAAAATTTAGGGTGCCTGGCTTGATTTACAGGTAGTACTATTCGGGGCTTGATGTTAGATTTTTCCTTAAGGTGTATATGTAGGCCACCTTTGGAATGCTCGGGGGCTCACTAAAGTATTGCTGCCACAACACATACAGCCCGATCAAAATTCTTCAACTATTAGAGACTAACTGGTGCAGGAGAATCTAGAAATATGTAAGAACGCTGGCAAAAAGAGACTGGAGCGATAGCCTCACCCCTAGCAAGAATAACTCCTCGTTAAAGGCGGTTTCATCTAGTGGAGGGTGGCTAAGTGTTTTTTCTTTTTTAGGAACCCTCATGGTTACCAGACTGTCTACTTAAAATGCCTCTCGGTACACGTCAAGATCTAAGATGGCGATAATAAAGGAGAATCGGTCTGCTTCGAACTCGATCCTTGATTTATGTACTAGAATCAAGTCGGTTGTAAATCCCTCGTCACTAGAATTCGAGAAAGAGCCAGATGTCGGGTCTTTCTCAGTATTTTCTCGAAGTGATAGACCTAACGCCTCTTTGTGATGGCTCTCGCTATCGGTGCTCATCTCTTATATGCAGAGAACAAGACGTCAGGTTGGAAATTCCACGTAGAATCGACATCTCCAGAGGCCAAGAAAAGATAAGGGGCTTATGAGTGCTTTCTAGCTTTGCTCACCCTTGTCAACCCAACAATACGATGATTATGAGAACCCTGACCCAGAACTTTGACCTTTAGATACTGGTTCACAGGCCCTCCTTACAAATTAACAAACCTGCCGAGCATCATCGTAAAATTAGTAATAAAATTTATAAAGTAAGCAACATCTTACTGAATAGATTAATGACGAAGTAAAGACGAGGATTCGTTGAAAAAATGAAAGCAGGATCCGCAAAGTAATTAGGTCTAAATGGCTCGTGAATAAAAGATCAAAAGCGTCAAAAGTGCAAAATAGGAAAAGAAAAGATAAATAGTGGGTATTTATAGGCAGACACCTAGCACTCAAGCATCACAAAGCGTCCAAAGGATCGAGAAATGTACGATCAGGGATGTGTCACGTTTTATAATGTTGAAAAGGTACCTTCGAATGCTGCACCTGCTCAATAGTCACCACTAGGATACCTACACGTGGCCACACAGCGCTTTACATGAAAATGATACATTTAACTCCTATCTTTTCGAGGAACGACATTTTAAAATTTAAGCAGCTGCATTTAATAACGACCGTTGGAGGCTAAAAATACAATAACTTCTAAATTAGAATTTAAATCGCCTCGGCCAAGAACAAGTACTTAAATTTTTACTCTCGTTCCATGACAGTAGAAACTTAAAGGACTTATGTTGACAACTTTAACTGATCTCAGACTTGTTCAACTGAAGTTTTTCGACCCTAATCATTATAATGCAAGAGGCCTGATCCGGCTCGGATCGTCTCGGTATCTCAATACCCGCCTTGATTACCGAGGTGACCTAATTTCTCTATTTCAAAAACGGGAGTGTTGAATAGGACCAACAAATACATTGCTTAAGAAACTGTTCAAGCATCCCACTACATTAGGATGTGCCATGCCCTGCAAATTATAGGTACTCATTATTACTCTAGACCTAACGTGAAAGAGTAGTGAAAAGATAGATCCAATCACCATACCTACTCCTATCTAATCAAACTTCTGTTCTCTGATACTCACACGTGCAGAGGCCTTATAAAGGGTGAAAGCAATACATGAAATAGGACTTTTTTCTTTTTTCTGGAGAAGGAAATTCCTAGGGGAGATCATCTTGCAACAGTTGAGAGAGAGATTGCACTCACAAATATTTTTTGAGCCCAGTCTTTTAGGTTGGTAAAACACCCAAATGCTCATATTTTCCCTCTTTTCATTTGATCATGCACTATTTCTTGCCTTGAGTATGGGAGTTTACTTATTGGGGATCCGGCTTCATTCCTAACTAATTTTTTTGTTCAGGTAGTTCTCGAGGAGATTCTACGTCTATTGTGACAATAAATCTGTGCGATATGCTGAATTTTTCGTTCTTGAAAAATTTGAGCATCAATAATAGTGAACTTCTACTTATGTTGTTATGTTTTTAAGAGTAAAAGTAGTTTTTTCATATTGTGTTTCAAATTGAATAATAGGATTAATTTTACTGTTTAAATTGATAAAAGTAATCTTATTACCTAGAATATAATTAAGATAATTAATCATGATATATAATATTATTATTTTTAAAATTTTTTAAATATATAGTTCATAAAGGAAATAAATGTAATAAGAAATTTAAAACATATACCTATACTCTCATTTTGTTATTATAAAGTAGATTCTTAGTTTAATTTTTTATAAATGTGTGTATTACATTTCTTCTCTTTTATTTTATTCCAAACGATTATTTTTAAAAAAATACACATAAAAATTATATATAACTCGTAATAATTTGACATTGGATTATTACAATTTAATGTCAAATTATAAATAATCTTATGAAAAATTATATTTGATAAGATTATATTTTTTATAATATTAAAATTTAAGTGTTAATCTTTACAAAAGCAAAATAAAAAATACGGTAGAATTATACAATATAAGTAATTCTCAACACGAGTCAAAGTATGGGGCATAAAAATTTAAAATATATCTCTCGACTTTTTAATAAAACTTTTATCATTATTTCTTAGGATTAGCATTCTCCACCTCTTTTAATATAGCTTATGTCATTTTTGTTATAATTTCTACTTTACACATTATATTTAAAAATATAATGAAAATTTAAGAAGTACTAAAAAATATATCTCCATTTTTATGCACTATACCCCGCCCCGTAATCAGGCTATCGTGTTTGAGTTATAAATGGAGGTCCAAAATACAACTTTCGTGTCTTACATAGAATTTGATGTTGCAATTTACAAAACTAAATTTAAAAAATAATTATTTTTTTAATATTTTGATACTTTACTTAAATTTTGTTAAATTATCCTTCAATCACTCATTTAACATTTAATATTATTTACAATAAATATTTGTATTTGATGCAATAATTAATAAATATATTTTACGTAAATTATTCATGGCCATTAATACCATAAGTTAGTGGCTATGAATAACCCTTAAAATGGCTCTTAATTTTTTTGTTAGTGGCCATAACTCCTTACATTGAGAGTAGGTAATGATCATTAATCCTCTAAAATTGAAAGGTTAGTCTTTGGTGAGAGAATACTTATAAATAGAGAATTTTTTGCTTTGCTTGATTTCCTAATCTCGTTATTATGTCACAATACCATCTTGAGAGGATTAAGAGAGTTTAAAAGAATTTGACAAACTTCAAAGGGCATCAAAAGATAATAATAAGAGATAGGCTTTCTAAACTTTCGTAATTTAAGTTTTTTTATGTTTTAAAACATTATTATAGTTTGCATGCTTATATTTGGTATCAGAATATGTTAATATCTCTACTTTGTTAAGTTTTTGATGAATTATCAAAGAAAACAAATATGAACAAATATGGACAATTTTAAAATTCTTTCATCCAATCAAATTTTGACATTTTTTGGGTAAATAAATATTATCATTGGATTCAGAATGAAATTTTGAGTAAAACAGAGATAAAACATGTTGAAAAAGGTATTCAAAATGGCCAAAAATTGATCGAAATTTTTTTTTAAATCACGGTCGGGTCGACTTGATTGGAGGTTGAAGACGACTTTGGACGACATATCGTTCATACATATTGAATGACATGTTGTATGTAAATGAATGCAGATGACGTGTCATCCATATGTTTTGTTTAAATTAAAAGATAAATTTTTAAAGGCCTTAGGATTTGAACCCAACGCCACAGTCTCATAAGCTACGTTTTTACCACCGAGCCAGTGACATTTTTTTCGTTATTGTGTTTTTCAAATATTATCTTAGAAGTATTTTTTTAATGCATTTAATATTATTTTTTGGTCATAATCTCATTTTAGTTCTTTATGATTTTAGCCAAATTATTTGTAAAAAAAAAATTTGATTGTCATAAAATTTATGATTTTAGTCGAAAGTTTGTCATAATTAAAATTTGGTCCATATTTTTCATAGTTAATACAATTTATGAATATTTATTATACTTATTTTATATAAACTTGATATGTATATTTTTTAAATATATTTTTTACTGTTTACGATTAGTAAGTAAATTAATAATATTTGCAATTTTGGCATGATCTAGTATTTATTTTATTATACATATTTTTTTTTAGTTTAGCATAATTGAATACTAGAGACTTAATTTGTTCTTTTATTGTAAGATATAGAGACTAAATTTGTCCGCTTTATTGTAAGGCATAGAAAAATTGGCATATAATAAATTAGAAATGCAAAATTCAGAAAATATTTTATAAGAACAAACTTGTTAAAAATACCAATATTAAGAACTATTGATAGGTATAGTTGATGTAATTTATTTTGTTATTAATTATATGTTAAGAAAAATTTTGTCAAAAGGGCCATAAGTTGCCTAAAAAG
>JAWDEX010216019.1:0-10258 GCA_035221805.1 Trichilia hirta
ATGCATATATATAATCTGTATGTCACATGTTACCATTGTTAAATCATTAATTATAGATGTAAGTCAGTGGTTGAAGGAGATGGGGGTAACCTTAACCCCTGCTAGTCACACTTCAAAAATTTTTGGGTTTGACAATTACACACTCAGGATAGGCAATTCTAGGTTAAAAATTAATAGGCATAACTTAAGTTATTAACGAGCTGGAAGACTTTAAATGCCTTTAAAGACTAATTAAAGAGATAATAAACTTAACAGACTTTTAATTCTCAATTTTAAATAGCAATTTAGAGTTTTCTAGGTGACAAATGGGAAATATAAATTAGAAACTAGATAAATTATTAAAATTAGGGTTTAGAGTTTTAATTAACTTAATTTCAAAAAAGATAGTCAATTGTATTAGGACTCATCTTATAAACCTGAAAAAGGCTAGATAATGCGCAAGATAGTTTGATTGCCTAATTATTTATTTACTCTTTTTGTAAATTTTTTTGTATTATATCATATTTAATACTTCTAGTTCATTGGCCACAAATTATATGATTTTAAATTTAAAATGAGGTACTCAAGAAACGTTATCTTAAATTAGAATTCGAATAATATAATTCATAGCATTAATGAGTCAATAGACTATTAAATCCTTTGAAGACACTTAAAAAGAATAAAAAAACATAAAGTATTTTCAATGCTTGATTTTGCATAAAAACATAAAAATTGAGTGTTAGAGATCAGTTTAGTTTGATCTTTGAAAGGGATAACTAAATAAGTTAGAATTTTGATTATAAACTTGTGGAATGAGTTGACAACTAATTGGTATGAACAACATGATTGAAGGTTATGCGAAATCAGTTTTCTAGAACATTTGCACTTTGGATTTTCTAATTATTTGTGATTACATTTCATGTCTATTATTTATCATATTAGTTATAATTTTAGTTAGAATAATTTTAATTGTTATTTTAATTGATATCCGAATAAAATTAGTATTAGTTCACTTATAATATTTAACATAATTTAAATTAATTTTTTGTAGTATTGACAACTCAAACTTAAATATTCTATACTATAAAATTTGAAACCGTATGCTTGTGATATTTTTCGAACGTGCATTGTTGAGTGAACAAAAGGAAAATGGATGAGAATAAATAAAAGAGACATAAATAATAATGGATAGCTAAACTTTAGACACATGACAGACAAAGGGAAACAGAAATTGTTTTATTTTTTGAATTGGAAAAGAAGAAGTAAAGTTGAGAGCCAAATAAAAGAAATCGAGAAGAAGAAAAAGAAAAATGGAGAGAAAGAAAAGAAACTGAGAGAGAGAAGGAGAAGGAGAAGAAAGAAAAGAAAGAAAAAAGAGGGAAAGAAAAGGAACGAAGGAAATATATTGTAATTTTTTAAATAAATTTGTGAATATTTTTTGTATTGATTTGATATATTCTGAAATTAGTAAATTAGATATCAATTTTAGATATGTATTTAAGATGTATAATTGTTTTGGTAATAAGTTATGTTAGAAAATTATAAAGGATTTATAATAATTTCATTTGATTTATTTTTGTATTTTTGGTACAAATTTTTAGGTGTTATGTGGTGAGTTAATAATTGTTATTACTAAATAAATAATAAGAAATGTTTCTAAGAAAGGAGGAAATTTGACAGGAATGTAAAAATAATTGATATATTCAAGTGAGTGTTTATGTGTAGTTGGATTAACTCTTAACTTTAAAATTGAAAAGTAGGGTATTTTATTTAAATTAAAAGTTTATATGAAATTTTTAAATTTTATAATATTCTTGAACGATCAAGTGTTAGTCCAATTAATTTTTTTGGAGCTCGTCTTAAATAGTAGTTTTTATATAAATATTATATTTATAAATATTTGCGTGAAAAGTGTGTCAACACGTGTTGTATATTTATATATGGATAATTTTATAAGAATGTCATGTTTTTATATTTCGATAAATGATTAATTTTATAAAACTTTTATATTTGTAAAATTCATAAATATTATTCGAAATATAAATATTGAGATCGAATAATTAGGTAAATAAAAATTTAATAGCTTTGACTGATGGAGCACCGATGAATATTAGATGTAATTTTAGTCTCCTGGTGAAAGCCATAAAAACAAAATCTATGCGATAGTATTTAAAAATAATATCCTAAAAGTACGTTGAATTATGGTGAAGATTTATAGTGCTACAGTAAAAGTCCGCAAGAAGAAAATGTGAGCAATGATCCTTGAAAATAATGAGCCAAGAGTGTGCATGAAATGAATTTATTGGAATCATTTATAATAAATTATTGAAGTAAATGAAATTATTTTATGATAAATAATTATATATGCGTATATTATTTTATAAACATTTCTGTATTTTGATATTTTTTAAAATTATTAAAAGGCATTATATTTGAAATTCTGTTTATTTTAAGTTAATGAATATGTCTCGGTATATAAATATTTAATAAACATTAGTTCACCCTTACTTATTAGATTTTAAGGAGATGATTTTGTAATTTTGAAATCTTTGATAATGAATTGATATTATAGACGTGTGATTATTTTTATGTATTTATTTAAGGTATGAATATACGGTTAATGTTTGAGAATAATAGTTATTAACTGTTGAGTATATATCGAGGAAAAAAAAGAATTGCAGTTAATTGAACTCCAATTTGGAGTATTTAGAACAAACTTTTTTTTTAGGAAGGAAATTTTTAAGTTTTAAAATTTAATATATATTTATATTATAACAAATACCCTAAATATATTAAATTTAAAATGTTTCAGCTTAATATCATAGCATGAATCAGAATTTGAAATTTAGGGTGTGAAAATAACTAAGGTCTTTGAATTCGTTAGAACGTCAGTAAAGGAAAGATTTAATAGAATCTTGGTTGGGGAATTCCATTTCTGGGAATCTTTCAAAAGAACCCTTTCCCAAATGGTATTCATATTCAACAATCAACAGAGTTAGGGAATGGATTTTGGTACAGTCTAGAGTCTGTCTCTGACGCTTTTCATTTTCTTTCGTCTTGAGGATTAAGAACAGAATATAACACAACAGTATGATCAAGTTTTCCTATCAGTCATGGGCAAGACTGAATTTAGTCTAATGGTTCGTTCATCTTAAGTCACCAACAATACCATTAACTGAGAATTAATGTCTTTACTTAGTAAAGAAAACTATTTGGGAACGAGAGTATTTCCAAATTGTAATACTAAATTAAACTTAAATTTTAATTATTAGCATAATTTAAGTCTAATATTATTTCTCTTTTCTTAGTATTTTCAATGTTAAAACTATTTTGAATCACAAATTCCTGTGAATTCGTAATTAGCAAAAGGATGCTTCATTAATATTGGTTTTTGCTTATAATAAAATTTCCCAATTAGTTAATCCCCAGTTTAATCATTCCAGACTTGGGCTGTCCGAATCATTGTATTTGTATCCCTCTCTTAATGTGAACAAAATACTTTCCGTTTGATAGTCTAAATCTAAGTTCTCATGCTCTAAATTCAGTCCAACGATCCACAGCAGGCTTTATCTTTGATCCTTTCATTGCATTTCCTGGAAGTGACAAAAACAGAAACCAAAAACGTAAATAAAAAAAAAAAAAAAAAAAAAAAAATAAAAGGAAATTGTTTCTTCACCAACCGTTCATTTTAACGACGAGATGCTTAGCGTTCTGTTCTATATTCCAACTAGTTATTACTATTCCGTCCACGAGTCAACAATGCAAATAAATTCTTGAGTCAACGTAATTTAGTGCTTTGGAGCCGAAATTTATACGGCTGGATCCCACGGGACATAGGAAGGCTGAAAGTTTTATTGAATAATTTCACTTTCATCCTTAATATTTTTAAAAATTATTATTTTAACTTATATACTTGACATATTATGTAAACAATCCCTAATAATTTTAAAAATAATCCCTTAGATCCAACAACATTGGGTCAATGCCCACATAGATCCTAGACCAAACGTCCAGAAACTTCTCAAACTTAGCTTAATGGGAATTTAATTATTTTTATATCTCTCTTGAGGTTTGAAGAATTTTTATTACAAAAGTTTGGTTAAGAAACCAAAATAATATTAATATTAATGGAAATTCATTAAATTCAAGTGATGATTTTAGAAGTATTAGAATTATGAATCTTTCCCATCGCAATGCATCAAGTAAATTTTTTATAAAACATTAAGGACGAAAGTAAAATTACCCTCCATCCATCCCAAGTGGGTCCCAACGCCGTATATAATTTCGCATTCTTGTCCCCTCCTTGCTGCGTCGTCCGGAATGATCCCAAATTAAAGGAAAAAAAAAGAGCTCCCATGCGGGACAGACAAGACAAGACTACCACTCAAAGTATTTGTGGTCTTTTTATTTATTTATTTATTTATTTTTTATTTTTATGACAAAAAAATTTCTATACTCAATCATTATTACGGTGGTCGGTTATATATAAGTCAGACATTCACTTTTTTAGGGTACATATTTATAGATCACACAACACTTATTCTGAATTAATTAAAATTCTGACTGCACCAGACTCTTATACTTGAATATATTTCAAGAAATTTAAACTCAGGACTAGCACAAATATCTCCAAAATAAAACTACTCGACTACACTCAATAGGTGTGTGATCTCTTTTCTTATTCATAGTTAATAAAACGATACCTATTAGATAACAAATCACAACAAAAATTTTAATTTTCATTTCTAACACGAGCTTTTGGTAAAAAAAAATTTAAAACGTTTAAACGAATGGTGTCAAATAATTGGAGCTTTTGGTAAAAAAAAATTTAAAACGTTTAAACGAATGGTGTCAAATAATTGGATTACAGTGAAAGTGAATGATAAATAATTGACTAGCAAAAGTAAAGTCTGGTATATAGGGAATATCATATTTTGTAGGGTTGTTAATTTTAGTATAGGTGTTGTATCTTAAATGAGCATAATAAAAATTTAGTAAATATAAATATAATTTATTTATTAATTATGTTAAAATTATAAAAATAGATATAATTAGCTTATTATTCATGTACTAAATAAATTATATTTATGTTGATAATTAAACGTAATCAAACACTATTATTCATTTAATTTGATTAAACACAATTATTTAACTTAACTTTATTAAATATGATTAATTCTATAAACATGAGTTTAATTAATTTAACATTAATATATATTTTATTTAAAAAATATTTTAATATAAAATGTAATAAAAATAAAAAAATATATTACTTTAAATTTGAGATTTTTATTTTATATAATTATAACTTACACAAATTCGACACAATACAAATATATGTTATTAGATTTTAAATTTTAGTTAAAGACAAATAATTATCAAAATTTAAAATTTCATTTAAGCTACAATAATACTCTATCTTTATTATAATTTACAAATATAAAATAATAGCACAGTAAACTTAAACAAATTTTAAATGAATTCTCGTACATGAATTCAACACGACATGAATACTATTTACTTAATTAATCATGTCTTAAATAAATTGACAAATAAATATAAATATTTATATTATTTTTTCAACACAAATATGATTATTACATCGAATTGTATTAAATAGTCATGTCTTGATTCAAATTATCACTTTTATATTCTGATATACTAAACACAAAATATCTCTCTAAAGACATTTGAAAGTAAAAGCAATATGTGTATATTTTTACAATAAAATTTAATTTTTCTTAAAATTTTTGACAGAAAAATAGATATATGTTTGTATATATATGTCTGTTTTGATTATGTATGTTTTTTTATGCTTTTATTATTAAATTGTCAAGAGATTTTATTATTAAATTTGACAATTTACAAACCATCTATCCCTTAGCAAGCTCACTTGTTATATAGTTAATTGAGATTCGGATAAGATTTTCATATAGAACATATAATATTCATAAATTTCAAGGATTTTATTCTTAAATTTGATGATTTAAGAAGTATCTACACCTTAACAACCTCACATGTTATATAATTTACTTTAAATGAGATTGTGATAAGGTTTTCACAAGGAATATATACTTGTATTATTATGTTTGATGAATTGAAATTATTTTTTTAATGCATAATTAGATATAATATTAGAAATTCTACGAACAAAAAGATTAAAGAAATCATGACTTTATAAAGAAAGAGTTAAGTAATATTCTTATATTGTCTACTTTACTATCTTTGATTTTACTGTTATTTGAACATATTCCTATGACAACATATTATTGGTATTTTGTATTCTAAAATTATTTGTATTATTAATTTAGGGCACTTTGTATTGAATTATTATAAGATGTACTGTACATATTTATTAAATAAGAAATTATTATATATATATATATGTATGATACTTTTTCTATTTAATCATACTAATAATAGAATATGCATATGAATCATCTAAGATAATTAAATTATCTAAATTATTTTCTACGAAAGCAATATCAAATGAGTATCGATATTACACAGTATGCACATTGAATATCTCAGGTGAATATCATAAGATAATATTAGTACATGTAATATAATAGTTAATTATTAAGATATTAGCGAGGAGTAACAGTTAGAGAATTATTTTTTGAATGTGACCCGAAGATATGATAAATTACATGGTAGCATGTTGTCAATGATTTATCATTTAGTTATACTACTGTTTTAACTACTCCTTAAACTTGGGATGCCATAGTCATTAATCAATATAAATGTACATGATTCATCTAGTGTATAAATATGATACTAATTATGTCTCGTACACAAAAATTAGTTTGATCATGTATTATTTATATCAAGATGTGAGTGACTATTAAATAAAATTCATTGACTTGATATAAAAAGATTTTACGATTTTGTTGACTTTGTCCAAATTCAAGTTCCCTATCAAACATCAATAAATAGCTAAAATATAAATACTCCTGATCAGGAACTAATAATAGTCATATAAAGAGTTCGTAATGATAAGTTTAGTGCGCATTAACTAATAGTTCGCATATAACTAAGTTTAAAAATTTTAACATCTGCGAGCCCTAACTTAATTAAGATTAAATAAATAGAAGAAGAATATTCACACAAAATATATAATATATTATAAAATTTAATGAAATCTTTTTTATTGTGGTTTAAGAATTACGGCATATTACTAGATGTTAACTGTAGTTATTGAGTATTTGAATAGCTTAAAATGAGTTCGATAAGATCGATTTTAACTAATAGCTAATATCATAGTAAACCTAAAATATCACAAGTAATAACTTGTATTTGTTTTTACTATAAGAGAGTTAACACTCTTAGAGATGATATTAAAATGAAAAGTATAAACGATTTACACGTTAAATGATTTATTAACATCGAAAATTTGCGAAATTGACCCGAATATAATTTAGAGTAAATTACAATATTTTATTAAAATTTTGATATTAAAATATAATTAAAATAAGCTTGGTTAAATGATTTAACTAATTTAGAGATCATTTTGACATTAATTTGTCTAATAAGAATAAAACAATGATTTTACTTATTACTGTTAAAAAGCTTTCAATAAAAATTTTAAGACCCATTTATCTTTAACTATATTATCAAAGATATTTTAATAATTAAGCCAAAAATATAAAAGGGAGTTATTTTTTTATTTTTTATAATTATATTATTAAATACATTTTAATAATTAAGCTAAAAATATAAAAGGAGGGTATTTTTTTTTATTTTTTTAGAGATTATTCATAATTATCCATAAATTAAAAAATTCATAAAACTCTCTCCTTTTCTCTTACACGTCCAGGCTTAATAAATACATTTGAGTTTGAAATCGACTTTGTGATTTTAAGGGTAATCAAGTCTTTTAAGTTAAAAGTTAGTTTAAACTTAAATTAATTTAATTAATTTTTACAAATAAAACCTTAATTGTTCATAAAACATGCTTAACCCTAATTTATTGTTTAATTCACTTAATAATCCATCCCGTATTAACCACGAAATAATAATTATTAGAAAAGATCGACACAGCAATTTCCTGGAAAATGACCTCTGAAAACATACGCGTAAATGTGTAAATATTGCAGCAATCAATTAGCAAAGATTCCAAGATGATGGCTGCTGATGAGATAAATATGACATCTCTTCCATGACGAATGCAGGACTCTGGGGCTATTAAAAATTTAAATTTTAATGCTGTGGGTCATCCCGCGACTAACTTTTTTGATGTAATTCTTCAACTCTTTTATTGTATTTCTTAATTTTTTGAGTTATAATTTTTAATTTGCACCATAACTAGCGATGTCCAATATATATGTTCATGAACTTCAATATTCTGCAAGATTTCAGCAATGGGATTTCTGGCGTAGAGCTTGGAAGGGAAAGGAATGGAGATGAAACAATGTTCTTCGTCTTCCAATACCAATTGTAATATTACATCATCGAGGGCACCAAAGGTAGAGAGAAAGATTGTTGAGAAGAACAGAAGAAATCAAATGAAGAATCTATATTCCAAACTCAACTCTCTTCTTCCAAAAGACCCAAGCTATAAGGTATTTGTTTCAACTCTTTGTGAATTAATGTCTATTTATTAATAGTTCATGGAGATTCGTGAACAAAATCTCTGATCTATGTCCAGGAAACAGTACCTCTGCCTGATCAGATCGACGGAGCTATAAACTACATAAAATCTTTGCAGATAAAACTGAAGGAGAGCAAGGAGAAAAAGGAAATAATATTATCGAGGAGAAAAAGATCTAATGCTGCTTGTTCCAGTAATTCTGAGGAGTCCATGGATCATTCGAGTTCAAGATCACCTCAAATTCTGATAAACGAAATGGGTTCCAATTTAGAGTTGATTTTAACGACTGGAATTGATAATCAGTTCATATTTTGTGAGGTTATCCGCATTCTTCAGGAAGACGGTGCAGATGTAGTGAATGCAAACTTTTCAGTCGTCGGAAAAGCAATTTTCCATGTTATTCGTGCTGAGGTACGTTATAAATGATCTCAAAAATTTCTGTTTTGTAATTTGAAAAATTAATTAATTGTGGGTTGTTTTAATTTTCTGCGTGCAGATTCGAGATACGATCTTTGGTTTTGGACCTGCGAAAATAACTGAGAGATTAAACCGGCTTGTGAAAGGATCTACCAGTGAAGTAGAACTGGAAACTCCAGAATTATGGGACTTTGAAATTGATCCACAATGTTGGGAAGTTCTAAATTAATTAGTTGCTGTATGAATTGAAAATTTCAGTCAGTTATTAACGCAAATTAATTTACTCAAATTACAAATCTTGCTAGAAGTTAATTAATAATTTCCTTTAAGTTTTCGTTGAAAACAACATGCATGCTGTTAATGAATTGGTTAATAATTTGGGCGGCTACCCCGCAAATTTTCTCTCTGTCGTTGAGGCAAATCATTGGTAAATGTTATATAAATTGGAAAGGAAAAACTCTGAAGATTTGAATTGGAGGAGAAATTTTATTGGATTCTTGTAGATTAGCGAATTCCTTCTTGTCCAACCTCCCTGGCTCCGTTCAAATTCTGAAAAAATAGAATTTAAAATGACCCATAAAAAGGGGTTACAAGAAATCATCATAAAATAAGGACGACAAGGTTTTCTCGTTTGTCATTGTCAACTACAAATTTCTAATGTCTTCCAAGTCTTCAACTCATTAATCTTTCTTCGCAATGTCAAAACCACAAACAAAATAAATATTGCACCACTACGCACAAGTTAACGACTTTCACTCACATTCAATAGTCCATCAGAGAGTCTTTGCTAAATATTACAATATTAGTTCAGAATAAACAATGAAATTATTTCTAGAAGACTAGAAATTGAAGTTCTTTTTTAAAGGAAAGAAAAATAAGCACTTATTACATCTCATACAATAAATATAGAATTCAAAAAGAGAAGAAAAAATATATAAAATTAAGAAATAATAAAAAATTTATAAAATTTAGTAATGGTTAAAAAGGTCAAATTCGCTATAGAAACCTACTATTATACTGTTCCCTACGCGTTCTTGTATTGTTAAGATAGGCTTATAATTGAGCTGTCAATGAAATCAATAGATGAATAATTGGTAAACAAATTGATCGCCAAGTAAAAATAGAACATCACTTTCAAAATTAAGTAGACTTTCAATAGTTAAAAACAGAAACTTTTTCTTATTCTACATGACAGAACAATTTGAACGGAAAAATAAAAAATGAGAAAGAGGCTGCGGTTAACCAGCTGTACTTGGACATTTTTATTTCTGC